>PDHQ01000014.1:315096-367810 GCA_003339415.1 Ophiocordyceps camponoti-saundersi (nom. inval.)
CCGACAACCCCGCCACACCCTCCCTGCGTGACCCGACTGTCGCCCCGCCCTCCTTCCCCCCCCCCCCCCCTCCGGCCTCCCCCCCCCCCCCCCCCCCCCCTTTTGACAGCCACGACGCCGACCGGAAAGCGTAAGCCAGAAACATACCCGTAGCAAGGGGGTAACAGTCTCGGTAACGACTCTATTCAGCTCATCTGGGCTACTTGATCCCCCTCATCAAGTTTGCCGACTTCATCCGAGCGGGCGGAGAGGTAACAACGTCTTTTGTCTTCCCCCCCCCCCCCCCCCAAAATATCCTCTTCCCTCTTCACACCCCTTCTTTCATCTTCCCGACGTTTGCCGTCAATGGCCGTGTTAAGGGTAGGGGGAAAACAAAATAGGTGACGATCGAATTCCTTGACACATACGGCCTCCTGATCAACTACAGGTTCCCATGGAACCAGGTTTGCCACCGCTCCAGGTACTACCGATGGCTGATCTTGGCCGCCCTCGAGGCCGTCGGAGTGCCCATGTCCCGGATGACCCTAGTGGACGCCTCTTCGTATCAGGGGACGTCCGAGTTCATGTTGGACTTTTGGAAGTTGTGCACTTTGTGCTCGCAGCAGGATGTGCGAGATACGGGCGCCGAGGTGGGCTCGTCTACGATGCTTAGCCCTTTGCTCACCCCGTTGCTACAGGAGTTGGCAGATGAGTATCTAGGCATCGATGTCGAGTTTGGAGGTTTAGATCAGGTACGTTGAACCCAGCCGTCTTGGCCTCATCAAGACGTGGGATAACTGGATAACTGACATACATGCCTTGTCAACCACAAGCGAGGCATCTTCAACCTGGGAGAACAGTTCCTCCCGGAGCTGGGATACGAGAAGCGCGTCCACGTCATGAACCAGATGCTACCGAGCCTGACGGGTGGCAAGATGTCGTCGTCGCATGCAGACCACACCAAGCTAACGCTCCTCGACGACGAGTCCGCCATCAACCGCAAGGTGGCAGGCGCCTCGTGCCCGGCGGGGACGGTCGAGGGGAACGGAACGCTACCCATCGTCGAGCACATCCTGATGCCCATCAGCGAGCTGCGAGTTCGGGATGGAGGCAGAAGTCCCATGGCAGCTCAAGAAGCGACAGACGGGACGCTGTTCAGCGTTCACGGCCCTGTTTCCGACCCTGCTTCTCGACGCGACTACTGCAAGTACGAAGACCTGCAGCGGGATTACCTGGGGGGGATAATCGAGCCCGAGTCGCTCAAGGTGGCAGTGGCAAGAGCCGTCAATCAGGTTCTGGCCCCGATTCGCGACGCCTATGCTGGGAATGAGGCCTGGAGGGAAGCTGACCGAATGGGCTATCCCGAAGACTGGCCCGCTGCCTGACGTGGGTGTGGGATCCTTGCAGGACAGAGAGCAGCGTAGGGTTGTATCGTTCAGATATGCAGGCTGTAATGATCGTACGAATATATATACATTCATTCATGTGTGCGCGTATGTCGTTGCGACGGTGCATAAGCCGATGCTCTATGCCGAGGGTCCGAAGCGTAGAGAAACGACAAGTTGGCGGATGAGAGATGGTTTCGTCATGTTATGTTATCTGACAGTCGACGGCCCCTTTATCCTTCTGAATGCAAGAACTTCATCTCTCTTAACGTTCTTCACAAGTATGACTCAAGCTCAGCAACTCCCGAACGCGTCCTCAGTGACGACGGTGAACCTCGGCCGGCTGGCGGCCCGAGACGATGGCGAGATGGAAAAGCTGCGTAAAGCGGCCTCTTATCCCGGCTACTTCTACCTCGATCTTGGGGACGTGGCCGAGCAGACGCGAAGGATCTACGCTGTGGCCGATCGCTACTTTGACCAGCCGGCTGAGGTCAAGATGAGAGACGCGCGAGAGGGACAGCCGGCGTCGAGCGACAGAGGGTATGCATATACATGTTTTGAGGACCATGGAGACAACAACTGACAGGGTTGTGATGGCAACTCATAGCTTCAAGTCTTGCGTGACGGACGAGTCCTTCGAGGTGAGTGACACGGAACAGCCAGACGATGACAGTCTCTAAAGAACTGGCTGTTCGATAGATGTCAACCGACGAGATGCGCCAGGGAACGCTTCATCTACCCGCAGCTATATCAGAGCAAGAGGCAGCCGTAAACAGCTTCCACGAGCGGTGCCACTCGGCAACGATGGTCGTGCTGGAGCGACTAGCCGACGCGTTGAGCATGCCACTAACACAGCATCACGACGGCGACGCAGAGCAGACGAGCGAGAGCGGGCTAAAGCTCATCGCCGAGCCGGCTGTGGCCCGGGCAGCGGACGTAGTGGAGAACAAGCACCGAGACAGCGGGACGCTGACGATGCTCTTCTACGACGCCTGGAGCCTTCACATCTGCCTGTCGGGCGAGGGCGAGGAGACGCAGCGGTGGACGTTTGTGCCGCCTCCGCCGGATGGCTGCGCTCTTGTTCACGGGGCTTCGACTCTCTGTCGTATGACGGACGGCAAGCTGTGTGCTCCGCTGCATCGGGTGACGCAGCCGGGGGACGGCGCGGCGAAGCGCTTCTTCCTGTCGTATTTCCTGCGGCCGGACCATCGGATGAGCCTCGCTGGGCCAGTTTGTGCCGCTTGATGTATGTGTGTATGTACTTGTGTGTATGCAGGCTTCATCGTGATGAGGTGCATGTATGCATGTTCGTTGGCACGAGGGGGGGAAAGGAAGGGGGTGTTCCGGGCCGTCGCCGTATATAATCGGCTCATCGCCGCCTATGTCTGACGTGGCCCGGATCGTCGCCGTCGCAGCGGCACGGCAAACGCGCTTGTTGAAGTCTGTGGTGGGCATCAGAGGTAACAGCAAAGGCTCAGCAGCATGGAGGAGGCAGACACGTCCCTCCGTCCTCCCTTGCTCGTTCTAGGCCTCAGCCGAACCGGCGGCACCTGTAAGACAAAAGCTATCCACGGCGTAAGAGAAAGAGATCGGTCTGCTGACTGGCTGAGCCACGACGCAGCACTGTCGCGAGCCCTCGGTCTGCTAGGATATGAACGTCTATACGACCTGGACGACATTGCCAATGGCGAGCCCGAGCAGGCCGACTTCTGGCTGCGGGCCGTGCGCCGGAAGCTGGACGGCGAAGAGGGCTTTGACCGGACTGAGATCGAGGCGCTGTTGAAGGGTTACGACGTATGTGAGTCGCTATCAAGAGCAGACAAGAAGACTGAGACGTGTAAAGGGAGTGCGCAACGTGCCGGGAGCTGCCTTTGCCGCGGAGCTTATACGATGCTTCCCCGAGAGCAAGGTGATTCTACCGACACGCGATCCGGACTCGTGGCACGCGTACGTCGGAGAAGAAAACACAAGCCATGTCCGAATGAATACAGGCATGTCCGAATATATACAGACACGACTGACGAACGAGAGCGGACAGATCATGCCTGAAAACAGTCCACCGACGCGCCTATGACCCGATCCTCCAAGCCCTGTCTCTATTCGACAGCGGAACGCGCACATACATGACGCTTCTCCAAGGCCTACAGCAGACACTCTACGGCGGCGACTTCAACCACCGAGGCAAAGCCGCCTTATCCGAGCACGAAGCCCTTCTCCGAGAGCGAGTCCCTGCGCCGCAGCTGCTCGAGTACCGCGTCACCGAAGGATGGAAGCCTCTATGCGCCTTCCTGGGCCGCCACCAACCACCCGCCGACTTCCCGCGCAGCAACGACGGCGATGCTTTCTGGCGCGCTTGTCGGGAGAGAGACGCGCGGGTTGCGAGGAAGAGGGTTGGGGAGGCGTTGCCCGTTTTGGTTGTGCTTGTTGGTGTTGTGGCTTGGGCGATGGGAAGTGGTGGCTTTGCTTTGATGGTGGTGGTGGTGGTGATGGGGATGGCGGTTGGTGCCTTTTCACGTGTTTCTTGAGCTTCGTCGAGACGGGACACGTTGTTTATATATTGATTGACGGCTCCTGATTCATATGGACTTGCATATGTATGTACTTGCATTATACCGGTATAATTGCCGTCTAACAAGCCGATCTGAAGTTGAGCAGTCAAATATGACATAACCTGATCATCTCTGTGCGGACGTCTGGATACTGGGTTGACTTGACGTGAGACTCGTGCCCGGTTTACTGAGCTGTAATGGCGCTGGGTACCTATATATAACCAAGTAATGCCTTGTTCTAGCACATACGGCCATACCTACTAGGAAACACGGGATCCCGTCCGCTCTCCCCTAGTTAAACTGGTAAGGGGCAGATTAGTAGTTGGGTCGGTGACGACCAGCGAACACCGGCTGCTGTATGTTTTTTTCCTCGTCTCTAGGAGACTTTCTTTTTGCAGTTGTATTCGTATCAGCTCTTGCAATGAGTTCAGCTTCAGCTTCGAGGCTAGGAAGTACGAGATGGAAGACGAAAGGATTACTTGTGTACGGATTAGAGAGAGATACTTATAGAAACATATGTAGTTACTTCATCACGAATTGAGGCGGCTGGAGGGATAGTCTCTATCTTATGGCAGCATACTTAGAACAGTTAATGTTAATAACCCATGCAAGCCTGTGATTTGCTATTATCCGAGTAACGTATCAAAACCATCCCGTATCTTACTCGAATCGCCTTCGTCTTCAAAGTCTTTGACGCCGTCACCCCTGACGAGTCGCAACATCTCTTCGCTCCGCGGAACAATCTCACAAGGAAAATCGACCACATGCCCTAGAGCTCCGGGCCGGACCTTGAACTCGGCGTCGAGCGCCACACCAAACCGATCAACCGCCTTGTTAATGTTGAAAGTGGCGAGCATCTGGGCAACGACTAGAAAGACGTTTGTATCGGCCACGTAACGTCCGGGGCATTTTCTCCTTCCGAAGCCGAATGCAACAGCTTTCGGATCTGGCTCGTTTCTCGGCTCTCGATATCGCTCGGGGTCGAAGCGTGAGGGCTCGGCGTATATGTCGGGATCGTGCGATAACCACCATAGCGAAGCGAATACGATGGCTCCCTTTGGGATATCATATTTGTCGTACGAGATATCCTCACAAGTCGTGTGGGCGAATCCCAGCGGCGTGGCTGGGGACATGCGTAGCGTCTCTTTGACGATGCCTTCGATGTACGGCAGCCTCCCTCTGTCCTTTACTTGTGGTAGCCGATCTGGGCCTATCACCGTGTCGATTTCCACCTGTGCCTTGCGCTGTACGTCGGGGAACATGACCATGGCCCAGACAAAGGTCTTCAGAGTGATTACCGTGGTAGCCGTGCCGCCGAGGAACATCATAGCAGCCGTATACTTGATGTCATGCTCGTTTTCACCGCTCAGACTAGACGGGCCGGAGTCGCCGCTCAAGTCTTGAACAGACTTGGATACATAGCAAGGTCGATACGTTCCCGCATCCATTTGTCGCCGAGTAAATAGGTACGGTATATCTGCGACTGCCCGGTTGACCTCTCGCCACTTCTTTGCCGTGTCCTTGAATCCGGCGCCTGGAAATCCAGCTGGTAGGTATTTGAGGGCCGGAACAGCGTCAACCATCCAGGCGAGTGGAACTGCGGCCAGTGCCATGTTGTTGGACACGCGCTCCATCAAGTCTATCAGCGGATCGTTGTTGTTCATTCCGATAGAATAGCCGTAGATTAGTCTTAGGAGGGTAGATCCGGCAGTTCTGAGGGGTGAAAGCGAAGTCAGTTACCGTATAAACCCTCACTCGTAGCAGCAGACTTTCTCCATAGAGAGCATAAGGAAGGAAACTCACGCTCGCAAACACTCAGTGAGAGCCGTTGGCTGATTCATCAGTCGTAGTAGCAACCGTCGCACCTCCACAGCCTGAATCTCATCGAACTGAGTGCGCGAAGACGTCGTACAAAGCTGCTGTTCAAGAAGGCGACGACGACGCCGACAGCCATGGTCATACCGACTTGATACGAAATCGTCGAAACGGCAGAGCGTAAAGGCGAATTCCATCCTCGGTCTGTCTGAAGACTTGATCGAGTGCTTCTCAAGCAGCTGGAAAGCTATCTGCTTATCGTGGACGGCGACGATGGTCTGGCCCATGATTGTGATGGAGGTTATTGGTCCATAGAGGGTTCTGTGTTTCAGCCAGTGCTGGAATTCGGGGATTCCTTTTGGTGGGAGGTCTTTGATGTTTCCTATTATTGGCCACGGTTTGGGGCCGGGGGGCAGAAGGAGTTTCTTTCGGGTGCGGTACTGATGGATGGAGTATAGCAGTGCCAGGAGGCCGAGGGCTGTCAGTGTTAGGCTGGTCATGCTAGGTTGGCAGTGAGCGATTGCATCAGTTAGGTAGCAAGATGATGTAGATGGAATATGGGAGGTTCGAAAGACTCTTGTATGTATTTCCTTGACTGAGAGATACGAATTACGTCGTTGAGACCAATCGAGTGGTCTATGTAGGTCTAGTTCAAGGTACGGATAAAAGGCCTGCATCTCGCTTCTCCCACCTTGATCGTACCCTCCGGATCCCCCTCCGGATCCCCCCTCCGGATAGTATGTACAAGACGGTGACTTGCCTGGACAAGGGACATGGCTTAAAACGCGCTAACCATGGTAATCCTTGCGATCCGTACAACGCATACATTGCTAGTAGGTCAATACTCATTGGGTAGTGGAAACTCCCAGTCAATCGAGGAGGCAGGCAGGTAGGTAGGCCAGTAAGCAGGCCGCGCAGCATCTAGTCAGTCAGGCCATGTGCAGAGGGGAAGTCAGCCAGTAGGTAGATCGGTCAGGATGGCAGGCAGGCGGGCTTAGGCAGTCAAGGACATGCGTTGATCGTCCAAGTCATTCTGTTCCGTCCAGGCCATGGTCTGAAGCGAATCTCAACGTTGCCAGGCGAACTGGTATAACGGGGGCCAACTTACCTACTCTTTATTCAACACCTACCTGCCAAGAAGGTTTACTCTATCGTAGATGCAACGGACTCATTCAGTCGTGCCTGTCCCTCGACTGCTGCACTCATCATGCGTGCCTCAGCACTTGGCAATACTCGTCACGACTTCACGCTCCATTCTCCCTATAGCACTCAAAGCAAAAGCCGTAGAATAGGATTCCGAACCTCCATAAGCACCGGACTTATTCCATTTATAAACAACACCAACCGGGAAAGATCCATCCGACTGCTGTAGATCTAGAAGCGCGTTGAATATCGTCACGCACCACATCACGACCTGAGACGACTTTTCCGAAACAGAAGGAGAGTTGAGTCTGAGGTTGAGAGCGGTTAAAAGGAGAGCAGAAAGGTTCAACGCCTCGGACGGGCTTGGCTCGCTGTGGGCCATTTCTTCAAGTTCGGAGACGACGATGCCTTCGAATTGATGGCCGAGCAGTTCACGGGCGTGATGACTTTGCGCGAGAAGTCGGCTGAGGAAGAAATAGACGACGAAGCGGTTAATGTAATACGACATGTAGGGCAGCGTCGTATCTCCGATTCGATGCCGTCTCAGGGCATCGAGAGAGGTGCGGATGAGCTCGAGCGAGGGTCGTACTTCCGGCTGTGTTTCCAATCCCGCAGCTGACAGCAGCGTCAAGAAGTTGATCAGACAGCCGAGGCATACTTTCGGTACGTGAAGGTATCGCTCATGCACGATTTTCCGCCCAGGTTCGACTGGAAGCCAAGTGGCGAAGACGCCTTCTGAGGTGAGCATGACGGAGCGCAGCGCCATCTGAGCCTGAGAGCGTAACTCCTCGAGCTCCAGGTCCCCGGTCCAGAAGAGAGCCAGCAGGGGACAGCTGGTATCGTCGATATCGTCCGGGAACAGATCAACTCCGACGTCGTCTTCAAAGATGAAGAAGTTCCAGTTACCGTTCGGACGTCGACTGGATAAAAGGACGTTTTTCAGCGCGGCGAGCACTTCGATGCCTATGCCTTCGTCTCGGACCAGCGGAAGCAACACGGCGGAGTCGTACGATGTCGGGACGTGGTTGACGATTGGCGCTGAGGTTCCGGGGATATGCGCCTGTGCTGTGAATCCGTACTTGGCGGAGCATTGCATGCTGAGGAAGCGGAGTGAGGATCGACGGATCTGTGCTATCTTGCCTAGGCTGAAGCTGAAGTCTTCGTAGTGTGCCTTGAAGATGGGGAAGCTCTCTCTCATGAAGACTTCGTATGGATACATTTTGATGCTGCTTATTGTGACTGGACTGGGGACATGCTTTTCTTTCTAGCGAGTTGATGGATCAGTCTCATGGATCATACGAAGACGTGTGTGAGTTGGTGATGTATGTGCTCTTCTTACTGCGCTACTCCGTACATATAAGTCAAAGATGCGGGACGGCCGCATTAGCTACTAGCTAGGTAGCTACGTGAAAACGATTGCCGGATCGAATAGGTCCGAGACATACATCCGGCAGCCACTCCGGCAGCCCCTCCGGAAGCTCCTCCGGCACCGGCAGCTACTCCGGCGGCTACTAGTAGCTTACCTACCTACCTATCTACACCGACAGTTCTGCAGCGTCCCTCTTTCACCACTCATCTTCATCATCACTCATTGTACCCGTAGCCTGTCGTAGGGACTAAGCTCGTGTTCCTACGCTCTCGTCGCGAAAGAGCCTAACATGGATTCTTTCCTTCAACGTCATCTTGCTCTAGCTTGTGCACACATATCAGCATACGCATACACGGAGCGTGGTAGTATGTAGGGAGTATGCCAGCATTCATACCTACCACACCTTGGTACCCTAAATATCCTTTCAAGTTGAAGTTGCTGCCGCACCCAAACATGTATGTATGGCTCAACTAACCTAGTAATGACGTCTCGATCCCAAGAGTTCATCGCTACCCGAGGCCAAGAAGTGCGCATAGCCATCTCTACCTCAAATTCTTTCAATTCAATGCCAAACCATCATGGCATCCAAGATTGATCCTCAAGTCTTTTCATCGTGGCGTTGTCACAAGCCCACGATACATCCAGATGTCGAAAGATTAAGAGAGGAAGCCACCGAATATTGGAACATATGGAGAGACGACATGTTTAAGCTGGAGGATGGAGATCCCGATTACGTCGCCTCAGGCTTGGTCGCTGCCTACCTTTGTCCCGGAGCCGAGTACGAAAGAGCAAAAGCATACGTCTTCTTCAACATATTCTGGGGTGTTTTCGACGACGTGCTGGACTCTGTAAACGATTCAGCAGCTGCCAGATACCTCACCGAAACCGCCATCGGCATCGTCGACGGTCTGGACACGGATGACAGAAGGTTTCTACCCTTTGTCGACCTTTGGAATTCATCATTCTGGGACGGACACAGCCGCAATGCCTTTCGAGAAGCAACTCGCAAGTACCTCGAAAACGCTCAGAAACTAGTCGAGCTGGAAACAGAACAGCGCATCCTCTCCGTTCCAGACTACCTTTCTCTACGACAATGGGACGTGGCGATCGAGCAGGCTTTCTGCATGCTGCTATACGTCTATGAGAAGGACGAATGCCTACAGCAGTTCGACCGCTTTGCCGCCTTCTTCAGCGCCGCTGGAAAGTATTTCGCCTTTCTATTCGACTTGCTCGGTTTCAAGGGGAAAAGACGTCAGGTTAAGAAGTTCACCAATGTCGTGGAGATTCTGAAGAGGCGAGAGCAGTGCGGTTACGATCAGGCTGTCGACTTGGTTGTTCAGCAGCTGTTGGTTTACAAAGATGATGTTAGGCACGAGCTTGGTGAGTTGCAGTTCGAGGTTCCGGAAGCGGCGGAACTCTTCGAGTGCGCCATTGGCGGTATCTTTCTCTGGCTTGATTCGGTGAAGAAGAAACGTTATGCGCAATGCAGAGAATGAGACTTGTATCTGTCTGTTCCGAGGGGAGCAACCTACTACTCTTATGTCGCTTTTCTTAACAACTGCCGACTTTACATAGTAAGGGGCACTTATTCCTTCTCCGCTGCCGGACTTGGCTATTCTATCTCCTCCTTTCTATAGCTACTCCTATCTAGCTGATCCATGACTCAACCTCTCATTCTGACTTGCGTACAGATACGCTGTGCAGAGAGTTGCGTTTGCTCCGGCATACATACCCTGCGGCCTGCCTGCACGGTCTACGGATACACCACATTAGATTTCACCGGAGTTTTCCCTACATCATCACAGGTCAGTCAATCCATGCAGCTGTCAACCTACGAACCTGCTCGGCAGCTGTCAAACGACCAAAGTTGTCAGAAAACACAGCTCAGGGCATATATGGCTGAATAAGCCCGAATGATAGTACCAATGAGGTACCTCAGTTTTTGGTGCAATAGTGAATGTCTCGTGCATTCCGACAAAAGTAGCCGTCAACCTAACCTAACCTTGGCAGCTGCTATGAGTCAGAGCCTAGTTGACAGCTGGGAGTGAAGTAAGTAGGTATAAAGAGGACTGTTCTTTCCCTTTTCCTAACCTCTCTCCTTCCTAACCTCTCTCCTTCCTAACCTCTCTCCTTCCTAACCTCTCTCCTTCCTAACCTCTCTCCTTCCTAACCTCTCTCCTTCCTAACCTCTCTCCTTCCTAACCTCTCTCCTTCCTAACCTCTATCCCATCCTCGTCACCCCCTTTTCACCATCTCTACCTAGGTACCTACCCATCTCCCCCACACTCTTCAAACAATCGCCAATTATCACCAGCAATGTCCGTCTTCTCACCTCTAGACGAGGAAAACCTTGTTGCTTCAGGGCTACTCTCCCCCGGCAGCTCTTCCGGCCTGCGTCGCCTTCACAAGAGACGGCTGCATCGTTGGAGCGATGAGGATGACAGGCATCTCCCCCTGACGCCAATTTGGGAGACGTCGTCAAATCCGAAGGATTTTGTCGATATCCCCGCCGTCATGGCATCAAAGTCGACGCTAGAGTACCTCGGCTTTGAAGAGAAAATCGCTGCTACTCTGTGGGAAGAATGGATGGCCTGGTCACCGCAGCCCGGAGCCGCTTACGTCGGGGAGATGACCTTCCTTAACATCGCGACTGACGCGATTGACATTGGGAAGATGGAGCACGACACTTGCGACGAAGACGACGCGGTCTGGCACCGTTACATGGACCTCTGCGGTCTCCGCCCCGAGTTAAAAGAAGCGATCATGGATCCCGAATTTCGTCACATTCGCTTGACCGAATCGTGCAACCACTGGGTGAGGGACACGGTAGTGATGCGATATGAAGATCTCGCCAGCGTCCAGAAAGCGTCAAGGGAAAGAGAAAAGGAGCTCGTCAGAAACCAGTCGCGTCCTCAGGGAGGATCTACAATGGCTACTACGCAAACGACAAACGAGCCAGGTACATGGCAGAACAGCGCGCTACGAGCCGTTGAGCGCAGTGAAGCACCAGGAACGATCAATTTGTTCAAGGGCATCAGCAAAACCAGGATTGAGGGGCTGCTTGATCAAACTGGCGAACTCGGCCGCCATGGAGGCCCGGTAACATTGCCCGGGGGCGACTTCAACGCCCAACGGCTCGCCATCTACTTTGTCGTCGACCGCGACATCGCGTTGTACTATGCCAAGTACGCCCGCCGCCGAAAGATCTGCACCTCGGTGGCCATCGTCCAAATCACCATCCCAAACTCCTCGAAACAGAATCTCGAGGACGCCGAGGTGTTGAGGACTTATTGGCCAAGCGCTGAGTGGAAGGAATTGGTCTTTCATTGTCGCCAACAGTTGCCCCAGACGGGAGCTCTATCAAAATTCAAGCATGCGAAATTAATCATCGGCACGGTAGCAAAAAAGCCCAACATGGCTTACATGGCCATGTCAAGCCCGGACGAAATCACGCATGCCCACGTTCTGAAGAACAGTCAAGGAAGAGACGCCCTGCAGTACGCCTTTAACGGTGACGCGGGCATCGATCATTTCAGGGATCACGCAGCGGCGAGCATTCAAGTGTTCCCATTGGACGAGATTTCGGATTGAGGGCCAAGCTGGAGGAGGCTTGCCAAAGAAAAGGGGATGGGTCAACCTAGTCGGGTGACCAGTTGCTATTAGCTGCCCATAGGGGCATTTTTCACGCCATAGGAGGGAAATCAAATCATCTTCAACGACAACTATGTACGGATGCTCCGTTAGACTCGGTGCTCTGCCTCTCTGTCAGGATTCACGTGACCCCACGGAGCCGTCTTCTTCTCCTCCACTCTCGCTCTCTATGCTCAGCTCTCCTCTTACTTTGGCTTCTTACGGTGCTCCTTTGCCATCGGCAGATGCTCATCATACTCTCCCCATCTTTTTCTCAGAGGGCCACTATTTTCCACACTCCTTTGCATAGACTCTTCAGCAAGAGAACAAACCGGCATACTGACTGCCTACCTTAGTAGGTATCCCTCGGGCCTTAAGGGTCCTTTCTATGCCGGAAGTTGCCAAGCCAGGAGTTGGCGAGCTACGGAAACAGTGGAAGAAGACAAGTCCCCAAGGCCTCTGGGACTGAGTCACGTAACGAGACCACGTGGTGCTCACATTGCTCACTCAATTATATCCTCTTCAGTAGGTACCTGGATATCTAGTCTAACATGAGGGCTTCATCTATGATGCCTTGACAACTCCCACTCCTCTTTGTCGCTCCCAGTATTCCTCGAAAAAAACAGTGTCAACACGACTTAGCCATATGTCCCAGCGGGTCGGGAAGACCGCGTCTGTACCGAGCGTCTAATCATCGTCGTTCCCGGAACAGGGCGGAAAAACCGACGCGGGTTAGCAGGCTGAGTCCAATTCGGGCGACAGAATTCGTTGCAATCGTGCTGGCTGAAGAAGGAGCTGATGCCATGGGGGCCGAGATCCGTCACGCCGTACTCGCGGTTCCGAGACAGGATGACGGGGTCGGAGAGGACCACCGCGTGCCGGTAGATGCCGCCCTGAAGATCGCACAAGACGTAGTTGCCGCCCGACAGGTGGTAGCTGAAATGGCTCAGGGCCTGCATGACCTCCCCCCACGCCTCCGAATCGTCGTTCCAGCCGGTGTTGCTGTTGAATTTCTGGTAATTATGGATAAAGGGCTCGCAGAGAGCTCTTTGACCCGCCCTGTCGTCATCACTGTCGTCATCACTGTCGTCGTCGAATCGCCATACTCCGGGCACGTTGAACTTGACAGTCTTGTTAACAATGTTCATCTGATTGAAGACGTTGACGATCTCCAACGCCTTATCGACGGCCTTGATATCGAGAGTGAAGTAATCGTCGGAAAAGACTGCGCCCGTCTTAAACCACTTGAGGACACATGCTTGGCCTCGGCGAAGACCTGAAGTGTACTCTGCCTTGGCTACCCATCGGAAAGAACCCTGAGCAAAGGGATTTTCAAGGTCGTAAAGGTCGAACTCGGCGCGATTGGAGTTGTTATATCTCCCACTGTTCGACTGCGTGACGGACTGGGCGTCGGAGTGGTGGCCGTGAACGCAGCTCACGCATCGTGACAGACCATCGCCCTTATCCCATTGGTTTGCCGTGAAGGAGGTGCGAGGGAGGAAGCGGTTGCAATCAGCACAGGTCCGCATAGCGGCTCTGTGAGCACTAAGATGCGTTGTATGTATATGCCAAAGCTTGAGCACAGAGAGTATGTCTGTCTGTCAAGCCTGACAAGGGAGACACCCAGTCGTGCTTAAGGATGATGATCTGTGTAGAAAAGGTGGAAGGGGGAAGGGGGAAGGGGGAGTGCCAGTTAGTATGCCCCGTGCCGTACCAGTCGTGCCTTCCGTTGCAGGCCCTGATCTTGTCTGCCCACCAAGCGACAAGGCGAAGACTCAGAAGTCGATGCTTATTTAAAACCTGAAATGAAAATCGGGAAATGAAGAAAAAAATTTCATCGTGGTGTATGAAACCTTGCGTCTAGAGTTTTGGTGGCTGCGGCAAACGCCTTCATAGGGGGGGGGGGGGGCGTCTGTTGGACTGGCGTGTATCACCTTCCTACCTACCGGGATATGGCGTGAGGGCGCTACGGAAACGCCATGAGAGCTCTGACAGGTTCCGGTTAATCAGCTCGGGAGATGGCTTGAAATCCAACAACAGGGATAGATGGTATGCAGCAAATCTGCCACCCCGGATATTGGCGCCGCCTGCAAGCGAACAAACATGTCATATCATGGGAAAACGCAGCAGGGGTTCTGCCATCTCGCTAAAGGATATCCATATGTACAAGAGTTTCATATTACTAGGGCCATGACCTGCGAGTTTAGACGAGGGCCGGGATGGGCTTCGTCTAACGATGCCACCTCCTTATTACTGATATCATACATGTAGCCATTACCGGGCCGTCAATGACCTTTGTAGGCTTATTGCTCAGTTTTCCGTCTCATCCAGCTTCTCTCGGTAAAGAAAATGACGATTACCATCACCAAGGTTGTTGCTGTAGCGTCAACAACGTCATCTATAAGGGAATGATGTTGATAACAACTTGTTGTGATCTCATTCGAGAAACGACAAGAAAAAAGACATTCATCATCACGGCTAGGCAAGACGTATATCTACCTAGACAATCTCACTCTCATCCATATCATCGTCATATACCTAGGTAGGTAGACAACTCAGTAGTAGATCTTCGGGTTACCTCCCAGGTACATAATCACATCCGGCCAACGACTGCGATGCTTGTGTCTAAACACCCTTTCTTCCAGCCTCCGCTTCGCCTCCAATCTCTCCGCTTTCTCCTTGTCCGCTTTTTCCTTTTCGCCATCCTTCTCAATCTCATTGGTATCATGATCAAGAGGTCGTAGCTCTTCGCCGTCCTGCCGTCCGCCGTCCTTCTCCGCCTCAGCGCAGGCCTTCTCCTTTACCATGATGCACATATCACGAGTCTCCTGGCTCAATTTCCTCGGCTGCGCATCCTTTCCCAAGTCCGGCTCCGAATACTGATCAAATATGTCGTTATCGTCATCATCGTGCGTCCATCGTCTCATCTTAACGGCACTGATCCGATGCCCGGCCCTCGGCTCCGGTGACCGCTTGTGAGGCTTATGGAACGAAGAGGACGAGGCGCTGAAGACGAGAGCGCAGAGTATGGAGAGGGGGACGACCGGGGTTTGGCCTGGAAACTCTCTTTGAAGAGCTTTGTCGATCTGGCCAAGCTCGCTCTCGGTCATATGATCTAGAGCCTTGATCAAGTTTTCACCGTGACTGCACTGGTTGTTATTACTGTCGTCGTTGGCGTTCTTGGACTTGCATGACCGGCCCTTGGCGCTGCCGGACCGACAGAGTATGCGATCACCCTCAAGGCCGCACTCCGGAATTTGATGCTGCTGCGAAATATCCACTGCCTTGCGCAGGAGGCAGCAGTCGTCTTTCTGGTGTTGTTGTCTCGAGGTTGCTTCGACTTTTTTATCAGCACTAGAAGAAATGGTAGGGAGGGATATCGTCGTTACCATTTGCCAGTGATCGTAACTCGTCATCATGCATAATCGTCTGCCAGCATGCTTCATCATCATTGGCAACCGACGACTTATTTGACTTGAGCCAGACGGGGAGTTTTGCTAATACGTTTGTCAGAGACTTCCTTTTCTCTCTTCTTTTGGTTAAAGTAATCTCATACCGCATGTTTCTTTCGAAGAGGCAGGCTTCGAAGCATCGGACTTGGCAGCTGGATCCTGGCATTTCTTCAACTCCTCTGCCAGCTCCTCACAATAATCCTCTTCATTCCGTCTGAACTCGGTCCGCGGTGGTCGAGGAGGAGGATCCTGTTGGTCAGTTTGACAATGTCGACTGCGTATATATTCGCGAAGGCCGATTATACAGTCGTCTCGGCCTGCAAGCCCTGCGTATAAACGCATCCGCACGTCGGCATCGAGATTGGCGCCTCGCCAGTCGGCTTCTCTGGTCGCTCTGCTGCTTAGGCTCTCAACTGCGAAAGGTATCTCTCATCAGTTTCTCTGCTGAATTCAACAGGATGATAGGGGCTATGCCTGTCTTACGCTGTGGAGGGTCACGCAGAGGAAAGTCCCGTTCTGGATCGGTTAGATTCCAGTGATACAATTCCCGGAGTTGATTACGTTGGTCGTTGTTCATCTGCCTGTTCTGAGGGGTGAGGAGCTCGTCCATGAAGCGTCGACTGCTCTGGCGTGGTCTTTGCCTTGTCAAATCGGATTCGCGCACGGAGCTCCCTTGCCAGATGGCGAAGTGGCCGAAAGTATCCCACCCAGGGTTGAAGGTATCGTTGAGAAAAGTCCAAGTGTAAGCGCCCTCCGGCTCATAAAGTGATGCCCGTATGTGTCGTAGAGAACCAGGAGGGAAATAGGTATAGGCGCGTATCTGTGAAGAGAGGACTCCTCCTATGGGAAGATATGAAACTGTACCTGACGGCTGCTCAGGATCGGATTCATCACAGGTGGCTACAATATAGTTGTTATGGTTCGGAAACATGGAAGGCGAAGAAGATATCATGTAACCCCACGAGCCCTGGTCGTCCAGCGGTTGATCGCTCAAGACCCGCTCATGAAGGGGGTAGGAATATTCCAAGCCCCTATACTCATGACCGTATTCGCTCCTGGCGGTGGAAGAACTGATGTGAAGCAATGAGGCTATCGGCCTTATTCCGCCCTCGCTGAGGATCCGAGACGGCGCGAAGTTGCGGCCGTGGAGGACGAGGTATAGATACCGACTGGGCCGCGAATCCACGAAATCGATTCTTAAATCTTGCGGTTGCTCTCCCCTGTTGGCTGCTCTGACTGCAGCTGGCAAGAGGAGCAGCCAAGCTGCAAGGAATAGGAGAAGGGGGGTGGTTCGACGGCTGGCCATGGCAGTAACGAGTGACTGAGAGGGGGAATTAATGAGAGAGAGAGGTGTGTGTCGTAGAGAAAACTCGACGATTGTGGAGGATGTATGCATACAGATGTATGTATGTATGTATGCATGTAGGTAGGTAGGCAGGCAGGCAGCTGCTGTAGATGGGACAGGCAGGCATCTTTGCCCATGCAGGGATCATCTTGGCATTGCCATCAAACTATCAACAGCAACGTGGGGAAGAGTAGAGTAGTGCAGGCTGTCTTGGCCGCCATGGTAGTTAGTGCATGAACATCCATACATACGAGCCAATATAAGGAAAAGGGACCGAAGGGAGGGCAATCTCTTGCCATCTGAAAACCTGAAGCTTGAGATCGGAAATTTCCCTCGCCGTCAATCTATCTGCGTACATATGAGGCTTATAAGTAGGAAGGCCTTACTTCGACATCCCCGGAGCCATCGAACCGGCGAACCCCTGTTTTTTTTGTGAGGAGCACCTATCCGTACATCATGCAATGAATACAGTGGCTGTCCTTCTATGAGCGTATGTGAATTCAAGATGCCCAAATTTCAAATCACAACTAGCTCAGCATGAACCCGGTTCATCACAAGACCGGGGCGCGGGACTGGGGTTGTAGACACGGCCCCACCCGGATCCGTGACTCGGCGGCCCGACACCGCGTATTACATACATACTACACAGAATGGGATGAGCTGACGGCGCTTGATGGTTGATACATCCGCTTCCTGGCATATCCCTTTCTCGCGAGTCATTAAGCGGCATCTAGGCTTTTACGGCAGATTCGACCCAACACGTTCCACCATATCGAGCCTTGACCCGATCATCTAGGTAAGCAAGCAGATATCGACTCATTTCTAGACGGCAAAGCCGATGCCGCACTCTGTGCAAGTGCACTTCCCGTTACCACAATCCCAAAGGCCCAAACCACGCCTCCTGACACATTCTCCGTAATTGTAAGCCAAACACCTCTTCTCGGTGGTAGCGAGACCGTGAGCCGTGCAGATGCACAGGTTGCATCCATCAGCGCAAAGCCCGGATCCGCCAGAATAGACTCGCTGGCATTTGCTCTCGCTATAGTCTCCGCAGAGGCTGCGAGAGAGGGCGAATGTTCGGCCGGAATGCTGGATGCATTTGTTGCAGGATCCGTAACTGGCGGGACAGGGGAATGGCGAGCAGGAGAGGGCTTGGGTTGCCGTTGCAGCGAGGAGGACGAGTGACTTGATCATGATGAAGATGGGTGGTAGAGGAGCGTATGAAGATTCTCTGAGTTGCTTGAGGGATAGATGGGTGAGGTATGTATGTTGTAGATGGATGGGGAGGAGGAGGAGGAAAGGGATGGGATTTAGAAAAAGGAGGGAATCGTCTCTCCTTTATATACTATTGTCCATAACAGACCTCTTGATATGCATGCATGTATGTATGTATGTATGTAGGTAGGTAGGTAGGTAGGTAGATAGGTAGATAGGGAGGGTTTTGTGCCACGAGCTTCCCATACATATAGGGGCGATCTTGCAGTGCGTGCTATAGTAGTCAATCTTAGCAGATGCTTATTATCGTGACACAAGCGAGGCGCAGGTCATCACAAACGTATGTACGTACATACATACATGCATACCGTGGATGTTGATCTGCCAAGGGACGGGGGCGCAGGGAGGGCGCCTTGAAGCTTATGTATTATAGCTAATCGTAGCTGGCAGGGCGGAGGTCTACATATGTAGGTGCACATGCCTCGTGTCTGACCGACGGTCCACATTGTATGTATGTATGTATGTATGTATGTATGAATGTATGTATAGCAGAGTGGCTTTCTTCTCGTCAGCTTACTACATACATATATATATGCCGATACACTGCAAAGATCAGGTGATGGAGGAGGAGGAGGAGGAGGAGGAGGAGGGTCTTGTCTACCTATGTACATATGTATGTAGTAGAGGATGGGTTAGGACAGGATCATTACACTGTATGACGGGATACGAGAGACGGAAGAGAGGACTGGCTACCCCGACGAGACTCCGAGTTGCATTATATGTATATGTATACCACCTATAGTAAGGTCTGTAGGTAGGTAGGTAGGCGGGTAGGTAGGTATGTAGGTGGGTGGCATCATGATATCGCTCGATTGTCCCAGTTGAGCAGATCCATGAGTCGGAAACCCCCCCCTTTCAGAAGAGACCTTTAGAAAATAGCCTTCTGAGAAAACGGCTTGATGACAGAGACGTGATTGGGAATAACAACCCGTCCATCGACAACCTCAGCATCCTGATACCCAAAGTATCCGATGACCATCCTGCTCTGGTCCAACACGCCAATGACGCTAAAGGCGTTGTCGACGCCGTGCGTCCCATCCCACGAGGACTCGAGCCGGTAGACGCCGCAAAAGGTAGGTCCGCCGTGGGACTGGGACGCGGGTCTTCCAGCCTGCGACTTGGTCGTGTGCTCGCACGGCGTCTTGATTCCGGAGCCGTTGTCGATCTCGAAATTCCAGGTGCAGGCGCTGTTGTCCTGGACGCACTTGCGCGTCACCTTGTTCAGGGACCAGGTTTCGTCTGCTTTCTTGACCACGGCGGCGGCGGAGGCGAGGGGGAGAAAGGCCGCGAGGGCGGTTGTCAGCGCCTTTGTGAGATGCATCCTTGAGGGAGAGTGTGTGTGTTGACGAGGAGAGGGAGATGGTTGGATGGCTCTGTGGGTGTGAGAGTTGTGGTGAGGTGTCGAAAAGAGAGAGAGAGAGAGGATGCTTAAAGGAAGAGACGAGTTTTTACCTGCTGCTCCAGCCAAAGGGGGACGGACTCGGCAATTTATAGTCGAGAGACTTGATGGTAGCTGTACTCGTGGTGCTCGTCGTCAAGCTTGGGACGTCAACGTTACGGTTCGTATTAAGCCGAGCTGCATATTCGTCGTTGCGTCGATGCCTGCCATCGCATTGCCTTTCAGAGTGTACGATCAGTGCACTGATGCTACCCCCCCTCAATATGTAGGTAAGCTGCATGGCTCGTCGTCATGGCATACGAGTCCGAGCATCTCGATATTGTCTGTTGCGAGGAGGAACGACAACCTTTTTTTTTTCTTTCCCTCCTCTCCAACTTCAGCTTCACTTCTACCGTGGATGACGATGTTGCAAAGACGGTCTGAGAGAAAGTCCCTTCAAGCTTCGGACCTGGATCCAACCTCTCAAAGCTATTGTTTCTCGACGTCAACTACGAAACCAAAGATGGCGATTAAATCATTGAATCTATTCACTCGATCAAGGTGAATGCCTACATGTCTTCAACCCTCTCTGATATGCTGGCAAAGCCCACCTCGTCATCCATTTCGATTCAAGCACCTCTTGCATATCAGGTCTTTCACTCGGCCTCCAAGCAAGCATCCACTTCAGAAGCTCAAACAACGCATCCCACTCGTCCTGAGCCATCGTTTCCATCTTCATGGCCCGTCGTGAGTCTTGCACCCACTGCTCGAACCGTCGATCCCATGACCAGATGTCAGACGCGTTGCTCAGAGGCATGCCCGCTTCGTCGTACCACTTTGGCCTCTCCTGCCACTTTTCCCACCACTCCGATGGCATCAGACCTTGCAGTTCTACCTGCTGCGCTGTGATCTCGTCCTGCGGAGCGAGGAAACCGTCGATGAGGGACCTATGAGCGAGGAGCTCGAAGATGACACAGCCTAGACTCCAAATATCAGAGGAATAGCTGAGAGGCGTTGTCGGTTCAAAGAATGCCTCGGGCGGGCGGAGTACGATGGGCGTATATGATTCGAATCGAGACTTGTCGCTTGGGCGAAAAGCAACTCCAAAGTCGCTCAGCATCATCTTGGCGTCGTCTAGCGTCATGTCGATGCTTGGTACGGCCCAGCACATCGGAAGCACCGCGTAAGGAGGAACTCCGGGGTCTGTTGCTGCTGCACCGGTGTCGAGACGAACTATCCGCTCCTTTTCTGGCTCTCCGTAACGTTCGTACAGCTGCTCTATGGAAAGCGAATTGAGGCATGAGGGCATCTGTAAAAGGAGGTTGCCGAGATGAAGGTCTTGAGCACGAGGTTAGCTAGCTAGGCATGTAGTCGTCGTCTGAGGTAAATGGATGCTCACCTCCATGAGCATAGCCCGCAGCATGGACGAGGGATACGGCAATGGCCAGTTGCCCAGCAAGAGATCTGGCAACGTCAAGCTGGAACAAGGCCCTACCGGATGCCTCCTTTGCGTCTCGCAAGCTGCATCGTGCCGGAAGGGTGACGAGACACGTATGAGTGCCATTGGGCCCTCGGACTTGGAAGCGATCAAGAACGATGGGAAGTAGTGACGGCTCGTCTCCTCCAGCGCTGCAGCTTGGCGTGCTCTGTGTGATCTTGGAGAGAATACCAGGCTCGCGGCTATCTGCGTCTGCGGTGTTGAGCTTGATGGCGACATATTTCGTCGTCTTCTCGTCCACGGCGAGCCAGACGGTAGAAAATGAGCCGTGCCCGAGTTTATGCACTACGAGATACCGCTTGTTGAGTCGATCGTTGATACGAACTGGATGATAGCCGCCCTGTCTGTAGTCGCTGAGATCTTCTACTCCATGGATATACCCGTACTCGACTGACGTGGTGGTTGTTGTGTGATGCCACTGGATAGAGCTGGCTTGTTTGCGCGGTTGACGGATCAAGCTGAACAGGGGAGAGCCTACGATTGTCGTGCGTGATGAGATATACCGTAGAGACAATCGAAGACTCATTTTCTGTACATGAGAGTGTCCTGATGTCATATCAACGACGGTCATTTTCTTCGTTGACCGGGGGAAGACGACCTTGACCAGGGTTGCATCAAGATGAAGGCCTCACAACCGCTGCGCACTTGTACCGACTAGACACCTGATACATGCATAACAATGAGGAATTCGACTGAGTCTTGAAGAGGCCTATCAGGGCTGTTCATTCGGTCCATTCTATGTACAGACTCTACAGATACCCGCGATTCATCTCGTCTTCCACAGATCTGCAGTCATGTCCGTGTCACGTGTCACAGAACTACAGATACCATCTAACCAACTGACAACCTCCCAAATCCTCGATCCATCGACAAGCCGTCAGTCATTCACGATACACGATGCAGGCCTTCAGAGATCCTCACGATCCCCAGCCCTCGGCATACTCAGCAGAGCAGGTGTCAGCTTGGCTCCGGCACATCCACCTACCCAAGCGCTATGCTGGCTGCCTGGACGAGCCGACGACGTTCCCCAAGACGCCCGATGCGCTGCGGACGCTGTTCCGGGCGCAAATCACCAGCTTCCCATACGAGAACCTGTCGGTCCACTACTCGCGTACGCATCTTGTCGATATCCGGCCCCAGGTCCTCTATGATAAGATGATGGGCCCTGCCGCCAACGGTCGTGGCGGCTACTGCATGGAGCTCAGCATCTTCTTCCATCATATGCTGCGCGGGCTCGGCTTCTTCGTCTACATGACTGGCGTCCGCAACCGCACGCGAACCGACGGCGTGCCCGGCGGCGACTATCAAGGATGGTAAGGCCCAAAATGAGCAAAGCAGCGTTGCGCTTGGTAGGCGAGAAGTAATGAGATTGCAACCAAATTAACAGACAACGTCAAAGAAAAGGACGCACATCAACAACATCATCCACCTCCCCTGCGGCTCCAAGTTCAGCGCCGACGTCGCTTTCGGCGGCGACGGTCCAACCTTACCCCTCGCCATGGACGGCGCCGCCACGTCCATGCGCAATCTAGGCTCCCAACAAGTACGGCTCGTCCACGACGTCATCCCCAAGCAACGACTACGGGAGCCGAGTCTATGGGTATACCAGTACCGGAACGGCGCGGACCTAGAATGGAACTCCTTCTACAGCTTCGTCGAGATGGAGTTCTTTCAAGAGGATTTCGAAGTGCAGAATTGGTGGACGGCGGCGAAAACGCTTCATCGTTGGACCGTCCTTGTCGTTCGCTTCCTGCGCAGTGGGGAGCCTTTGCGCTTCCCTCGCGGAGACGACTGGCTGGTCCAAGACGCTGATGATGTTGATGTCGTTGGTAAGGTCATGCTGGTCGATGATGTCGTCAAGGTTAATATGGGCGGTAAGACGGAGGTTGTGCATCGCTTCGATACCGAGCATGATCGACGAAAGGCCTTTTGGGATTATTTTGGTATTCGCATGTCTCAGGATGAGGCTGACTTGATTCGGGGTTGGGACATGGCTCTGAAGACTTGAGAGAGGGGATCGATGGCGATTCATTGGTTCTTCGGTGTTATTTCTATGTGTAGTTCTGCATTACGGCCTTTTCCGCGCAACTCATCGTTCTGTCGTTTGACACCACCCATTGGGCATCTCGAATACTGCTACTTTATCCATCTCTCATACTTTCGGACAACTATAGCAAGCTTCATCATCTTGCCTCGATTCTGCTTCAAATTCCCCGCTTACCAGTCTTGAAAGTTGACTTACAGTTTACACGAAACAGTTTGTTGATGCTCCAGAGCAAGGACTCGAGTATTGATTGCGCTTGTAGTTCCCGAGACCGGTCCTCGTTTTTCAGCCGGTTCAAAGGAGCACGGTCAACATCTCGCAACGGCCAGAATTTACGTATATGATATATCATATAACAGAAGCCGACCATTCCATCTCGTCTCTACAGACCCTCAAATGCAAGTCCAAGCGCATCATCTCCCTCATCAACGTCCTCAAATTCACCATCTCATACATAATATACCCGCCAATTCCTACAACCCGGTAGGACGACGGTCTTCCCACTCAGTTTTCCGCCAACCACCACAGCTCGTCATGCGCACCGTCTCCCCAGATTCCGACGACAGCCAAGAAAAACCCACAGGCGGCCAGACCGGTCCTCGCCAAGTAGCCACGAGTGAGGGTTTCGACCTCGGCGCGAACCTCCTCGCCGTTCAAATCCTCGACCTCCTCCTCGCTCGTGCCTTCGCTGTGGGCGTCGCCGAGAACCTCGTAGCTGGAGTCCATCTTGCCGCGGCGAGACGACTTCTTGACGCCGTGGTGGCGGACGGCAGTGGGGTACATACCGGACATGGTGAGCAGACGGGGCGCCGCTGCGGAGAGGGCGGCGAGCACGGACGTGTACAGGAGGTACGGGTGGCGTGTGCCGCGCGGAGAGCAGACGAATGAGAGGAAGAGCGGCGCCGAGGCGAGCGTCGTCAAGGTGAGGATGTGTTTGCGCAGACCTGTCTGCAGCGACGAGACGGCTTGGAAGGCCGAGTTGGATGACGGTAGGTTCAAGAGGCCCGGAAGCATAACGGTCGATACGTTATAGGACACGCCCTGAAACGATGCGAAGGGAGATCCCTCATGGTCAGATTTCTTTCTCTCTTCCCCTTTCTCTCTCTCTCTCTTCAAGATAGATGACACTTACCGTCAGAAGTCCGAGCGACACGGTGCCGACGAACTTGAGGAGCGAAATGGTACCATCGCCGGTGGGTGCCATAGCCACAGCTACCGAGGTCGGAGCGGACGGTGGTGATGGTGGGGGGAGGGGCAAACTTCAACAATCCTCCGTCCAAGATATCACAGAGAAGTGAGTATTTTCTTGGAAATAACAAGTCAAAGACAGGTGAGTTCTTCAGTAGTCAGAAAGGGGAAGTTTAAGCGTTGCTTGGTGATGGTAGAGCGTCGACGGCGTGAGCCGGAGGTGCCTTGACAAGTCACGTTGTTGGTGGTGTGAGTCGTGACGTCTGATGAGGCTCTGCTGCCCAAATGTGGGGGGGTCGATGATGTAAGCTCATCACGTGCATCTGCATTCTTATCCCACGATGCGGTTTTTTCACGTCTACGGCTGCTTTTTCAACCTCTTCTTCCTCCTCCTCTTCACCGTCATAAATCCACCATCGTCCCTCGCCTGCCTGTTCCCAGTCCTGGAATGCAACCGGATATCACTTATGCACCTTCTGTGAGTCTATCGCGCAAGTCTCTTCGTCACCGCTCCCTTCCCCTTTTACACGTCTCGCATGATGATTCGTCTTGTTTGCTACAGCCCTACAATATATATACAGGAAGAGCCGTCTTAGACGCCCCCAAGCTTGCCCTCGACTATGTCCCTACCGCGAGTCGATCCCGTCGCCCCATTACCTGGTGAATGCATCGTCATGTGCAACGCAGTCTGGGACGATGCGGATCCTCGCGCGCCGGTCTGTGAGGGCGGGCAGGGGGAGTGATGCTTATAATTGGGTTTCTGACTTCGAGATCGTTCCCTTGCCTTTGGCTTGTCTGGTGATGGAGGCTTGAACGGAGTGCTAACGAGAAATCACAGAGACTGCAGATTTCCATACTCCCCCCCCCCCCTCATACCCGCCGAGTTGCTTCATCTCACGATCCGATCAGCTCTCAGGCTGAATATATCACCATTCAAAAGCCCTAAGCAACATTTTTTAAGCACATGCTCTAGTCTAGCAAAAACGCGCCTCTTCCAGCTCCTCGCACACATTGTAGCTAGTAGTCCACTTATCAAGTTATCATTGATGCTCTCACTCGTCACTGTCGCTGTCCAACAGCCGCCGCTGCCGACGTCTTCGAGCTTCCCTTCTTGCGTCGGAATCATCCGTCAGCTTTTCTCCGCAAGCGTCTCGCTCAGCTGGTCTTTTCGTGCCGCTGGTCAGTGTTGTTAGGTCGGGAAACACCTCGCTCTCTTGGCTTGGAGAAAATCGTGTCGGAACGTAAAAGGGCCTCCTTTCTCGGCTCTTGGGTGTGCTTTGAGTCGCCATCGGCGTGGGTTGCGTGTGCCCATCAGGACCATGAAACACATCATCGTCCTCTACAACAAAGTCCTGTAGGTCTGCCCCGTCATCGGAGCCGTTCGTCTCGGCGAGGTCGCTCTCTCGCTCACAGTTATCTCCCACCTCGTCACTGTTGATGCCTCTTGCCTGCGCGCGTTTCCCGGATTGTCGTCGCCGGCGCTTGGTCAACCCGAATTCTTCTTCTGAGCTGTCATGTTGGAATTGCGGCGACGAGTCGACTTGAGAAACTGGTCTCTTCCGCTTAACTCCATTTCCCTTGGTTGATGCTGCCGCCGCCGCCCGACGCCTCTTCCCAGCAGTCCGTCCGGGGAGATCGTGGCCTTCTTCCTCTCCGTCAGAACGTACAAAAGACCTAACAGGAATATCGCGGTAGTTGCTCGTGTCCACGTCTCGACAGTTCCTCACCAGCTCATCGGGCGACAAGCCCATCTTGCCCAAAGCCGCGACGCATCGCTTCGTGTGGACGCCGTGCTTCACCTTCCCAACCGGCTGTAGTCGCCTCTGCAGCCGCGGATGCGCCACCAGGCTGGGCATATCCGTCTCCTCAACCACACTATGGTTGAAGGGTAGATCACGGTACGACCGGTTGAGCTCCTGTGTGTCTTTAGGCGTGAGAGTCACGCTCTCCAGGCTGGGCAAATCGACGACATGCTCCAGCTCCGGGTCCCGCCGTGGTCTTGCCGGGCCTGCCTTGGATGCCTTCGTCATGAATTGCGACACTGGCCGGAAGCCCGTCTCGACGCCGTCCGGCATGTGGAATTTCTTAGGTGGCATCTTCTTCCCCTGTGGTGCGCGCCGTTTCCTGGGCTCCGGCAGCGAGTGATCCTGCGTGTTTTCCACGGGAATGTCGACATGCCGCTTGTCCACCTCGGGGCGGATGTCTCGTGGGACGATGCGCGTCGAGATGTCGAAGCGGAAATTGAACCGCTTGCCCTCGCAGATGAGCTGCTGCATCTTCTCGTAGCTGTCCTTGGACTTGGCGAACTGGTCTTCCTCCTTTCCTCTCATCAGGAGAAGAAGGATGTTGCCTGCGCGTTTCCGGCCGGTTCGTCCCATGCGCTGTAGCATCCGGATGGGGGACGCCGACGCGTCGTAGCAGATGATCAGGTCGACCTGCCCGATATCTAAGCCCTCCTCACCGATAGATGTGGCGACGAGAACATTAAAGTCGCCCTTCTTGAACTTGTCGATGGTCTGTATCTGCTGTGCCTGCTTCATGCCCTCCCCACGCTTGCCGTCGGCCTGCCCAACAAAGACACTAGCTTTGATGAGCGGCCGGTGCTTGTTTAGCATGCGCACAATGTTCTCCGCCGAATCGCGATACTCGCTGAAGACGATGACGCGCGTCGCCGAGTCTTGTCCCTTGTCCATGAAGTGATTCAGGATGCGATCCGCCAACGCCGTCAGCTTCGGATGGTCGACAAAGTCATCCTTCTTCAGCCATGTCGAGATCTTGCTCATCATTTCCTGAAATTTAGGATGCTCGATAAGCTGTCGTCGATGCTTTGGGCCCTTACCTCCCTTTTCTTCCAGCTCGTTGCGGAAGTCGACGAGATTGTCGTAAAAGGGTTTGATTCCGTGAAAATTAAGGAGCTTTATGGAGTGGGAAACGCTGGTCAGTACGCTGAAGATGGCCCTCATCATGAACTGCACACCCTGATTGGCGTTGCGACCTCGCGCGGCAAACCACTCGCGCTGGGCCTGCATCAGGCCATACGTTGTCAGCGCCATGGGATTGCGGCCGTAGTATATGTTTTGAGCTCCCAGCTTATCCACAAGAGGCTTCAGCGCAGCTGTAAAAAGCTCGCTCACCAGGATCATCTCATCCGAAGGATCGAGCACCAAGGGATCGACGTTCCGTTGATGAACATACTGCTGGATGTCGATGGATTCCTCGGTACGAATCTCGCAGTGTGATATGCCCAGGTTATCGATGATCTCTTGCACCGTCTCAATCTTGGAGCCCGGCGTTGCCGTCAGAGCCAAGACGCGGAAGCTGTTGGAGAAGCGGCGGATGAACTTGACCGCTTTTGCGTACGCATACTCCCCCACGGCTCGATGAGCCTCGTCGACTACCATGAGCGAGATGCTCTTGGGGTCTGCGTAGCCATGTGAAAGGTCATTGAGGAGCGTCTGTGGCGTCATGAAGAAGACTCGCTTGTTTTTCCACTCGTCCACACGTAGTGGCGGTGGGATGTTACCCGTTAGCAGCGTAGTTTCCGAGCGTGGGATGCCCACGATGTTGTAGCAGGCATCGATCTGCTGCGCCACGAGCGGCTTCGTCGGCGCGACGAAAACTATCTTGGCTGACTTGGTCCATCGGTAAAAGTTGAGCATGACAGTGGCTGCAATGAAGGTTTTTCCCAACCCTGTGGGTAACGCCACGAGCGTGTTGTTGAATAAGCTATTCTTCACAATGCTGTACTGGTAATCTCTTATTACACCCAAATTCGTGGGATACACCCAAGTCTTCATAGCTGCATGATCCAGTTCATGGTGGCTTGGCTCCTCTGGAGGGATATCTACCCTGGCGATCCGCCTACTCGTCGACGAGGATGGCTGCTCATGTTCCTGAGACATCTCAGAACCCCAAAGGGTAGTCTGCCGGTAGTGGGAAGAGCCGGAGCGCTCGAAACTTCTTCCCGCGGCGGGATGATTGGCATATTGAGTCCCAGAAGCCGCGCCTCTGTGAGATTGATTAGGGGTTGAAGGGGACGTAAAGACACTGGATGTCACGTCTTGTAACTCCAACGCCGAGCCAGATATGGCAGGTTGCTGGAAGGATGATTTCCCGAGATCTTTTGGCGTAGATCCCTGCAACAGAGGTGAAGGGCCACTTTGTCCCACGCAGGACGGGACCTGTTCGAGGGCAGTAAGCAGATCCTCGTCGGCCAAATCATCGTCAAAGTCCTCATCCATAGCCCAAAGGACTAGTCTGGGACGGAACCGTAGGCTCCTTTTCTTGTGAGCTCAATTATGATTCGACCCCGAATCCATGTAAGGCTTGGCGACGCGTTCATGAAGTGAATCACCGTCTACGCGATGAGGCGAGACGCGAGGTTGATTGAACTGTCACGTGATGTACAGTTCAAGGTGCCTTGGCCGTGAGTGTGTGAGATGGATGCGAAATCTTCAGTGCACTTATGTAACGAGTAGATGAAGGCGTCTTCTAGAATTTCTCGTCTCTTTGCTACACGTTCAATAAGGTCAATCCTCTGAAAGGGCTGAAGATGCCCACCTACATTGCATGTACGATGCGTTGTTGAGTGGTCTGTATGTAGCCTCAAGGGCGTAGCCTTGTAGACGCTGCTTACGCAAGCATGCTTACCTCATCTTTACACTCTTCCCGCTAACGTCACTTATGGCCGATGCCCACCAAACCGAGTCTTGTGGACTCATTTTCTTCCCTCTCCAACGTCGTCATAAACTCTTCTCAACCACGCAGAACCACCACTCGTTCGCAGAGACGCCCACGCAACGACACTACCTATAGCGCATCTCAGGCAGGCCTTCGTCAGCGCCTGCACCGGTGCGAGGGCCCTGCTCCAGCGACGTTGTCGACGGCTCGTCGTTTGTTGCCGCCCACAAACCTCAAGCCACCGAAGCCTAAGGACGTTGGCCTTCCTGATTCGATCGCTACGCGTCTCGACTCTCCCGCTCGGCTGAGCCGACGTTGGCTTCAAGCCGAGCTGATTTTGGCCTCTTGCCCAACACCTGCGATCGATCCGCTCACCACGCCACATCACATAAGTTTCTGCACGAACGACAGCCAAGCAGCTGCCGTCGAGCCATCCACCACGCAGACACGTCCGTCCAGGGAAACCAGCGAGCCTGCCATCGTTTTCCTCACCTCGCCATCTCACATATTCTCTGGCCAGGATCCCACACAGATCACGCTGCGCAGTTTTCGAACTGTCGACTTTTAACCTAGAGTTTTCGCGTCCGCCGGCCAAGGCAACTCTACGTCAACATGGCGCCACGCTCAGTTAGGTCTAGCCGAGAATCTCGGGACTCTCCCTACCGCATCAGAGGCATGTCAGGGGACGGCATCACCAAGCGGCGGGCTCTCGCACGAGTTGATGTCGACGGCGACCTAGACATGGATGGATCAAATAAGCGACTCGAAAAAGCAATGTCAACTGGACCCAACGGATCAAGACGATCCACACGCTCTGTAACCTACGAAGTACCACGCAACTCGCGAGGTCTCTCGAGAAGGCCTCACACGATGCTGAGGCGCCAGAGGGGCGGCGCGTCGTCCACCACCACTCGCTTTCCGGAGCATGTCCAAAGAGGTCGGGGCAGATTGGTGTTTCTTCGCGTCCGCGGTCTTAAGCAGAGTAAGGCAGCAACGAATGAAGACGGAGGGTTGGAAGACTTGGTTGGCTTCTTGGAAAGAAAAGCATCCGCCTTTGTTACAGGGCGAAAAGTCATGATAAAGAAGGTGAGTCCTAACTTGATGGAGGTTCCAGAATGTCAACACAGCCGCCTATATCCTCAATGATCTGCTCGTCTACCTGTGATAGACAGCGCTCGGCCTGGCACCTCCTTCCTTACTCAGTCCATCATTCGGCTGCATGCTGACGGGCGGCAGTCCCATTCGGCCGGCGACTACGTATTCGTCGGCGCCAGCAAGGAAGACGCGGAGGAGATTCACAAACTAAACACCTTCACCTTCGCCGGTGTCAAGCTGGAGATTGTTGAATCGGACGACCGTCTCCAGTTCGAGAGCAAAGCGACGGAGTCACCAGAGACACAGGAACTTCGGGCAAAGCTGCAGGCCATCTTGAGCCAGCGGTACCAGGGCGACAACAAGTTGCTCAAGCTGGACAATCTCCCAAACGACCCAGAGCTTGTGCAGCTCGGCATGTTCGAGAATCGAGAGAGGGCCCAGAAGACGTTTCAAGGTCTCATGGCTATCTGCGATAGTCTCTTCAAGACGGCTACGGAAAAGAGAGAGGCAATCGAAAGTATCAGCATCACCAACAACGGCATCGACGACATTTCCCAGGTCGAGTCCCTCGCTATGACCTTTCCGCAGCTGAAGAATCTTGACATGAGCGACAATGCCATCAAGGATACGAAGGCGTTGGAGCGGTGGAAAGGCAAGCTGAGGCAGCTGGAGACCGTCTACACCAAGGGAAATCCGTTGGAGGTTCTGGAAGGCAACTATCAAGCGACACTGCTGGAGTGGTTCCCTAAGCTGCAGATCATCAACGGCATACAAGTCAGGAGTGCCGAACAGATCGAGCAGCTAGCGGCGGCATCCCGGCCGCAACCGATACCCCAAAGTGGACCAGACTTCCGCGACGTTAACGGCATCGGCGAGAATTTCCTTGTCGAGTTCTTCGCGGCCTACGACAAGGACCGGCAAGAACTGGCCTCCCGGTTTTACGACGAAGACAGCAAGTTCTCATTTGCCGTGGATACGCGATCGGTGCGAGATTCGAAGATGCCGGCGGCGATCCCATGGTCGGCGTACATCAAGCTGTCTAGAAATATGACGAGGATCACGACGGTTCACGGTAGGATACAGCGCCTATTCAAGGGCGTCAGCGTCATCAAGGATGTTTGGCAAGGCCTTCCCTTGACGAATCACCCCAACATAAAGGAGGACCTCAGCAAGTATATACTGGACTGCCAACCGCTTTCCGGTCTCGCGGACCCCAACGGGCAGACGCGGACGAACGTGGATGGCCTCATCATTTCGGTGCACGGCGAGTTCGAGGAGCTCGACCGCAATAGTGGACAACAAGGCCGACGCAGCTTCTCGCGGACATTTGTCCTTGGGCCCGGCAAGGTTGGCAACGGGCCTATCCGGGTGGTGAGCGACTTGCTCTCATTGAGAAATTACAACACGCTCCCCGACGTGTTTGCGCAATCTCAGACTACGGCCCCGACAGCGAACGATCAGCACCAGGCCATGATCGTCGAGTTGTCGAGACAGACTGGCATGGTGGGAGAGTATTCTGAGATGTGTCTCTCTCAGGTGGACTGGCAGTTTGAAAAGGCCATCGCCGCATTTCACGAAAGAAAGGTAAGAGCCGCTTCAATTCGTCATAAGGTGACGTTTTCACTGACGCAAGTGAACAGGCACAACTTCCCGCCGAGGCATTTGCATCAGTGACCCAGGGTTGAGGGATTTGGAATTAGGGGGTAAATGGTATACTTCTCGTCTTTCATTTTGCTTTCTTCAGCGGAAATTGAGGCGGAAAGGCTGAAGATCGAGGCAAGGGGGGTTTACTTTTTGTTTGCCCGTGTTGATGAACGGGGCAAGTTCAGGGGAGTGAGGAGAGGAAGCATTGGCAGAAGCGATGATGGCAACGGAGGGAGACGGCCAGAGCTTAGATATGTCTAAGCAGAAACCTGGGTTCACGGTCATAGGCTATTGCAGCCCATGATTTCAGCGCAGAAAATCAAAGCGACCGATCAGCGAGACTAGAGGTAATGAAAGTGATTGCATGATGTGTAATTGGCGATGGGGGTGGGTAGGAGGGGTGAGGCTGTAGATGGTGAATGGACCAATCGGCCAACGTAGTTGCTCTCGTAACGTAGGCCGGCGCTTCGCGGTGATTTGCGCGGGCAAACTTGTGAGTGTGTGTGTTACGGCGCGAAGATTTGATTCACGAGAGGGATGGAAAGGGCATAATAATATGAGTCGGGATCAGGGAAGACGAGGGGTTGGAAGGGAGCACGAGCCGGGGGGTTGGGTGAGAGAGGGAGGAGGAGGAGGAGGTCAAGGGGGGGGGGCCAGGCGGGGATAAAAGAGGGATGGATGGTAGAGGGAGAGAAACGCATGAAGGAGAAAGAAAAGAGGATGGGCTTTTCTATGAATCTGGCTTCTATTGCTGTTGCAGACTATGGGTCTGTGTATGTATGTATAAGCGGGTAGGGATGTATGTTGTAAGGTAGGGAGGGAGAGAAGGGGAGGGGAGGGGAGGGATAGCTGGCCGGGCAGTGTCTATTCTGGGAGCAGCATGATGAGGATGATGGGGATGATGATGATGATGATGACGGATATGTACAGTATCCGTAGGTAAAAGAGAGGCTGGAGAGACGAACGCACGTGCCAAGATCTTGCCTCCCTGTTTTCTATTGTTTCAGAGAATGCCATGCTTTTGACAAGCTTAGTATGATTGCGCACGTTTCAGGCGTTTAAGCATCTGAGCGCAGGGGATCGTCTCTGGTTCAACTACGTAAGCGGCGGGCCTTTTACTAAGACAAAGATCTTGACCGTGGGTGGGGGGGGAGAGAGAGATTGAGGAGAGTACTGGGAGGAGGGTGGCGAGTTCATTTCCCATAGCGGCGCATCGTAATTAATCACGACGGCGATGAAACGGTGAATGACGTCTTTTAGGCTGATGACGGATAGGGACGGGAAGACGATGAGGGAAACCGAGGGCTTTGAAAGGCGATTGGCTGTGTGCTCAGTTGCTATGTATCAGACTATCAGTCAAGTCGCCTTTTCGCCCTGGAGACAGACAGAGCTGGCTGCCGAAATCGTTCGACTGGCCGTACCGAGAGGGAGGATATGCGACTAAGGTGTGTTTATTGCCCCCCCCCCCCCCCTTTTTTTCTTCCTTGCACAAATGTATGGATGTGCGTGCATATTTGTGCGCATGCGGCATACATTGTACACAGGAGGCAGACATGTGCATACCCCCGGCCCCCCGGGCACGCTCCGTACATGTGCATGCATCCGTTGTACCGTACGTGCATTCAAACGGGAGCAGAGCGGATGCAGGTCGCACATGGCGGCTGCATGCAACATGGGAGGCGGCGGAAGAAGGTCACCGGGAGCAGCCACAGCATGCTGCACGAATATGTGGTACGAAAACCGCATACGGATGCAGCCTGCACAGGCATGTAGGTATGTAGTATGTAGTATGGACAAGTGGTATGTGCCTGACTGTTAGACATGTACGAATAGGGTAGAAGGTATTCTAGGCGCTCTGGCAAGCCCGGAAGCAGCTCATGTATGTACTCCCATACTGATGATATACAACACAGCTCACACCACGATCCAGAGCTGGTGAATGCTGCTATGCATGGCGTCGGGTTCGGCGTCGTGCTGCGCTCGACATTAAAAGGATGATGGTTTACTCCAGGGTAGGCTGAGTCTCATGTACCTTGCCTGCAGCCGGCCCACCCTGTGTACCTCGGGTGCAGGGCTCTTTTGTTAAGGGCTCCTCCCGCCCCTTTTCTCATCACAGCCCGGCCCTGGCCCCGCAGCTGCAGAGGAACAGGCACAGGAACGGCGCATGCATGCGGTACCTTGTATGCTGAGTATGTACCGGTACCCGGCATTTACCTGTAGTATGTATTTCCATGCATGTTTTGCATGGCGGACTAAAACTGGCTGCGTGCCTCTCTCACTCTCTGTGTTCTCTCTCTATCTCGTGTCTTTCTCCGCTCACAACACCCCTTTCTTTGCTTTGGCGATTGCATTATTATCGAGTAGAAATGCATACATGCATACCTGTTCGTAAACACACAATACCCTACTGCCTATGTATGGATTAGAGATAGAGAAGAAAGAGAGAGAAAAGAAATCAATAGGGAGGAAGAGCATAATGCACATACATACATAGGTAGGTACATACATACATACAGCATGTACACACACGCTCGGGAAACCAGTCGACCCTGACGTTCAAGGGCCGGATAGCGGTCGGCCATACGGATTAAACGAGAAGGGAAAGAAAAAAAGGCCCCTTCCAAGGCCGCATGCGAATTCGAGCCCTGCCTCCTACGGCCCTACCTGTAAACTACCTCTACCTATCCTTACAGCAGACGGCTCTGTGTTTGCAGTTCTGCTCCCCTGTATTTTGTGTCAGGTCTTCGCCGGTACGGACGCTAAGGCAAGGCACGAATAGTGCACTCCTAGCGGGCATTGCAGGCCACCTACAGGCTGCAGGGGATGGCCCCTGTCGAAAACGTAGTGTACAGGTACATCTGTACAAACAAGCATGGCTCGGCTCGGGCTCGCCAAACAACACCCTTCTTCTTCTTCCTTCCCCCCTATTGCGGGAAAGCCGTTCCTCCATGTATGTACACGCATATCGGCAGTCGCCTGTCTCCGCCACCTCTCCCCCGCCATTGGTCGCGGTACGGTGACCATCCCTTGGAGTAACTCGCGATAAAGAGATACATCCAAGGTTGCTTAGATCGGCAGCCCCCATCTTTCTAGCCTGCTTTTTTTTCCTTCTTCCCCCTTCCCTTCTCTCTGCTGCTACCTCAGCCAAAGTCATCTCCTCCACGCACAAGGCCTGCTAACCCTCGTCACCTCCCTGCTTCCCCCTTTCGACCATTCTCTCTACGGCGCTCTGACGCCTTTGCCGACGACGATTCTCTCTCTCTCCTCTCTCTCTCTTTTCTCCTTTCCACCTTCACTCTCTCTTCCTTCCTCTTCATCCTCCTGTGGAGGCTCCGCGCGCACACGATATTCTCCGTCTAGTACGGACGAGACAAAGTTGTGCGTGTGTTTGTTGTTATTGTTTATTGTTGTTATTCTACCGAACCAAACCACCACCCACCACCACCCTCCTCTCCCCCCCCCTCCTCAAACGTAATCGACGCCACGACGACTCGACGATTACCTTGCGCTTCTTTATTCGCGGCAGATTCATTTCTACATACTACATTCAATTATACGTCTCGATTTCGACTCGCTCGCCTGATCGTCGTCCGATCTGTCGCACGATTGGAAAATCACCCGCAGTCCAATCATTCCCCCCCCTTCCTGACACGACGAGTCTTTATTCTAGATCCGACGAGAGTCTTGTTTTCTCTCCCTTCGTTTTCTTCTGACTTTACTTTCCTTCACCGACCGACGTGAAATCTGCCATCTGTTTCTTGGCCTTGGCTCAATTCGACTTAATCGCGCGCGCGCAAGGAACCGTTCGATATCCCTCTCTTCGATACGTGCCACGTCGCCGCACAACTACCGACGTCTTCTTCTCTCACCTCTCGCCGCTTTGCTGGCCAATTGCTTTCTTTTTTTTTTCTCCGTCATCGTCATGTCATGACCAGCCGAGCGCCATCGTCTGTGTCCGTTTGGTCTTGGCATACTCTCCACTAAATCCTCTTTCGTCCCTACTCTGGGTCAGGTTGCAGACATGACCGTCCCAGAACCTCCCGCTGCATTGGACGATGCATGCTTTGCCATACACAACGGCACCCTCTTCTCCTACTCATCCCAAGGCTTCTTTTCTTTAATACTCGACAAGGGACAAGCATGGCGGACACTGGATACTGGTGTCAAGGTCCAGGGCGCGCCCTGTCTGGGCACGAATCCCGTCGACGCCAGTCAGGCTGGCTTTTTCGTCATCGGCGGACATTCGGAATCTGGCGATTACCCAGGCTTGCAAAAGTACACATACGCGACCGGTAAATGGACCACCATCAAGCTCACCGACGACGTGACCAAGGAGCGACTCGGCCACGCCGTCACGTACATCGCCTCCGAAGACGCCATTCTCATGTACGCCGGTCATCAGGATGGTAACACCGGACTCTCATCCCAAACCTTTGCCATCAGGGCATCCGAACCCTTCTCAGTTCGCGGATACGAATCCATGGCTCCGCCGGCCGACTCGCCCTTTCTATTCCCCTGGTCCGCCGACGACGCGGCCATGATCACAGGAGGAAACAGTCTGCTTGACAATCGCCCTTGGCTGTGGAATCCCTCCAGAGGCTGGCGAGGCTGGGACGCGACGGTGGCTGCTCCTTTCAAGGTGACGTCGCTAACGCGGCTAGCTCTCGTCAACGGCGACGACGGTTCCAAATTCGTCTACGCCTTTGACTTCAGCCAGTCTCCCGTCGCCGTTAGTGCGATGCCTCTGCAGGACGCCAACGGTAATCCGCCTCGTAGCCCGCCCCCTGGCGCGGGCGGGGAAACGGCCGCTTCCGTGTTGAGACGCGACCTGGCCTTTGACAGCCTACCAGAGTACAATGCCAGCCTCGCGCCGGCAGGCCAGAAACGTCTCCCCGCCATGGCCTACGGCCCGGACGGTACAGTCGTATTCTCGGGAAGCAGCAAGGATGGCGCGCTGCTCATGTTCAACGGCAAGAAGAACAGCTGGGTCGACGCCGCGGCCGTTTTGGATGATGGTAAACAGAAGATTATGCGGCCGACAAGAACGTCTCCGACAGATGGCTCATCCACGCCTTCCAGCACAAGCAACGCGGAAGCATCGTCGACGTCGGCAGCGAGCGAGGGCAACAGGTCCGGGCCCAGTCCCAATGCCCTGCTGGGCATCACCCTAGGCTGCATCTTGGGCTTCATGGCTCTGCTTGGTATCATCTTATTCGTCCTCCGACGGCGCCAGAGGCTCCGACGCCGTCCCGCGGCCGCTGGCGATTCGGACGAGAAGGACTCGGAGGCTGTTTCGCCAAGCATGATGCCTTCCAAGGCTCATTTCCGCGGGCACTACCCGCAGGCTTCACACGAGTCTTACTCCTCAATGGCCATCCTGATGGGTCGGGTCGGCAAGGACAGGGGCCTGACGCGCAAGACGAGTCACGAGACCAACCGCAGCTCGGTCAGCTCGATGCACAAGAAGCTGAAGAGCACCATCAGCAAGCCGATCCCGCAGCCGACGGCGTATCCGGTGCTGGCGGAGCCGCCCGACGACGACAAACCGACGCTGGTACCCAAGCTGGCGGAGCCGCGTCCGATAACGCGGAACGGTCCGGCCGAGGCGCCAAACGACACGACGCGGAGGAGCTCCGGGTGGAACCGCTACTGGTCCGGAGGCAGTGCGCTTCAGATCCTCGGACTGGGGCCGACGCAGAGAAACACGTCGACATCGGAGCGGAGCTCGCATTACTCGGATGGCGGCAACCGGGTCAGGCAGGACTCGGCGACGGTACCAGCGCTGACTATGGAAGGGCATGCCGAAGTCAGCAAGGTGGCGGTCGGCAACCCGGCGGTATCCCGGTTTGCGCCGGCGGCAGAGGGCATGACTGGCAAGATCGTGCGGCCGGCTTCGGTGGCATCTTCCGGCTACACGAGCGGGGTCCCGGAGAGCGTCATTGACGGCTGGGACTCGGCGGAAGCGGGGAAAGGCTGGGCGGCAGGTCGGGGGACGGGAGCCGGCGGCGGGCACGGCTCGAGCTACTACGCGGCGGCCGGGCGGGTGCCCCCGTCAGGGGTGAGCAATCAACCGCAACTGGCGACGGCGGCGACGTCGACGGACATGAGTTGGCTGAACCTGGGAGATCAATCCCGGGTGTGAATTGACGACGACGACACACTCCTTGTTTTTCTTGGTTGTTTCCATTCGAGATGGCCCAGCAGGCGGCACAATACCCAATTGATGATTGTCTTTGGTGGAAGAAAGGAGAAAAGCGAGGCATGAGCGAGAGAGTCAGAGTGAGTGAGAGAGAGAGAGGTCACGTTGGACATGTATGTGTGTGTATGTGTGCGTGCGTGCGTGCGTGTATGTATGTATGTATATGCGTATGTTTGTATGCATGCATGTATGTATGTATGTATGTATGTGTGTGTGGGTGAGGGTGTGAGTGTCGGTGGGTGGAAGGTAGATGAATGGGCGGAAGTGCGTTTTATTCAACTTGCCCTCTATTGTATGTATGTATGCAGGTATGTCTGTACGTATGGATACAGCCGTGGAGTTAATGGAGGGATCATTACGGACGGGAAAATAAAGGAAATAGGAGGTTTGGTGGAGGATAGAAGCGGGCTTGCCAGGATACGACTTGTGGCTGGTTGTGAGAGGGGGGAAAGAAAGAGGTTGAGGAGTTTCTGATGGGGAGCAGGTCTGATATGTATGTACATATGTAGATATCTAGGCAAGGGAGAGAGAGGGCGGGAGAGAGAGACGGAGAGAGAGCTGCTGAGTCGAGTCGAGTCGAGTCGAGTCAGTCAGTCAATAGCATCATCCGTCTGTACAATGTGTACTACAACATGAGTATGTGCTACGTAGTATGAATATTCGTACATGAATGAAGCTGATGGATGGTCCAATCGGTCGGCGGCCGAAGGAGGAGGCGTGTCTGGCCGTGAGGCGAGCCGGGCTTGCCTGGTCGGGGGTTGCCGGCATGAATGACATTTTGTGTTTATTTCATTTCATGCAGGGCTTTTTTCTTTCTCTCTCTCTCTCTCCCTCTCTCTGCCTGTTTGGCCGTGGTTACCCCGCTAGCTCGATTGTGTCCCGCCTTGAAAGTCGGCTTGATATGCGTGTTTTTCTTCTTCTTCTACTGCTTCTACTACTGCTTCTACTGCTCACTCTCGGGCCCTTTACGGATACTATAATTTTCTCACCAACGTTGGTAGATAGATAGGTACCTACCTAGGTAAGGGTCAGTAGGTAGGTAGGTAGTAAGTTGGTAGGCAGTTAGTTAAGTTGTTAACTCGGTAGATTTTATAGGCGACAGAGAGAGATGGTAAGAAAAAAAAAAGGAAACCTGTTCCTTCTCCCTCCTCCTTCTCTCTTATCCTTTATCGAGTGTGTGGGGGGGCGGGGGAGAAAGTCACGAACAAACCACCCTCTGCGCCCCCCCCATCTCTCTGCGATTCTTTCTCTCTTTCTCTCTCTCTCTCTCTCGTCCACTTACTCTCTCCTCTTCATCCCTTCCGAAAACCTTCAACCAAATTAAATCGAAAAACAAAAACAACGACAGAGGCGATCCGATATAACCCCGAGAAAACAAGAAAAAGAGCACAAGGAAATAAACCCGACAGAGAGAGAGAGAGAGAGAAAGAGCCACCACCACCACCACCCCTCCTCTCTTCCACCCCGCCCAAAAACCACCCTTCCTCCCCCCTCGTGTCATGATCACCATGATGCCGACGACCGCAGACAAAGACGAAGACGATAGACCGCTTATGCTGGACGTCAACTGTGCGCTGCTGTCGAATTTCGCCGACGAAAACGCTTGGCTTCCGCAACATGACGACTTTACCGGCCTTCTGTACCCTGCCGGTCTTGGTCATCTTTCGTCTCCGCAGACGGTCTACGACCCTGTACGTGTGCCTGTTTCTCTCTCTCTTATTTCGGCTTCTATTTGTTTTCCAAAGTAGGAGAACGGAGAAGACGAGAAGTAAAGGGGAGGGAGGAAAGGGGAAAAAAAAACCAGAAAGGGAAAGAAATGCTGACTACCATGTTCCTCTTCATCATGGGGGAGGTAGATGGCCTTTACTCCGCTCGTGTCACCGGCCGTGATGCCGATGGAGGCCCATTTCGGCATGGAATACGCCATGGCCTTGAATCCCGGCGCTTGCTTCAGCCCGCTGACTTCGCCGGCTCTCCATGCGCAGCCAGAGGCGGTCGCGTCGTCGTTTGTCGACTTGGACATGGATCTGGACCTCGTCGGCGCCAAGAGGTCGTCGACGGCCGCGAGGCGCACCGGCGTCAAGGCTAGGCGCAAGCCCAGCTCGCCCATAGCCAAACCTCAGCGGAGGCGGGCGGGACCCGGTTCGGCCTTGGTGTCGCAGACTCTATCCGAGGTCGTTGACGAGCCCATGACGGCGACGACGGCGACAACGACGGCGACAACGACGATTACGACGATAGACGACTGCGTCTCGCCGCCTGAAAACATGCCTCCGCCTCCGTTACCGAAGCGGCCCTTCAGCAAGTCCCCGTCCTTGTACGTGCCGTCGTCATCTTCGCCGACATCGTCGTCAACATCGCCGTCAACGTCGTCATCTTCGTCGTCATCTTCGTCGTCGTCGTCGTCGTCGTCGTCGTCGTCGCGCCTCGGCTCGGTATCGACGCACCCAGCAACGCCCGCCTCGTTGATGAAATCAGACACCATCATCGAATCTCTTCCGCAGCTGCCCGAGCCGTCGTCATCGTTGACGCCGCCCTTGTCGCTGCCCTCACCTGCCGAGGTGGGCCGAAGCCCGCAGCTGCGGCCAGGCTCGTCGGGAAAGAGAACGACGCCTCTGCGGGCCGGTAGGACAAACTCGGTCCACGCCTCGTCACCCGCCCTGCTGCCTAAAATATCGCCCAACATCAAGCCCGGTACGCCGGCCGATGACGCGGCTTCGCGGCTGCTCATGTCCAAGTCCAACTATCAGAACATCCTCGAGGGCAACACTGTCCCAGGCGTTTCCTACCCTAGCGAGCTCTCGACCAACTTGACATCCAAGCGCACGTCACACAAGCTTGCCGAGCAAGGGAGGCGGAACCGCATCAACTCGGCGCTGCACGTCCTGGCAGATTTGGTCGACGCCTCCAACCAGCAGCAGCCGCAACAACCATCGTTTGACACAGCTGACGAGACCGAGGGGAGGCAGCAGACGCGCGCGGCCAACGACAACAACAACAACAATAACAACAACAGTAATAACAACGGGAACAATAAGAGTAAAGCCGACGTGGTGGAAATGGCCATCGATCACATCAAGAAGCTGCATGAGGAAAACGACGGGCTTAAGAAGCAGGTGCGGGAGCTCAAGCATCAGATGGAGGGACTGAAGAGCGCATGATGACGAGACATTTGTTCTCAAGGTGCATTGATTGGAATTGGAAAATGCCATATTTTGTTTCTTTCTGACTGTCTTCTTTCTTTCCACCTCCGGCGCCAGGATTTGGCATGATATGGGAGGTGGGTGTCTGGCAAGGCAGGTAGACGAAAGGGCAGCGCAGTGTAGTTAGGTAGGTAGGTACAACTAGAGAGAAATACCCCTTTGATGTCACGAAGACGATGGCAAGACGTCGACGTCGAGATGCTCCATGACGTCGAGGACAAGTTTGACGTTGTCGAGAAAGGAGTTGACCGCGACGCGCAGCATGCGATTGGTGGTGGCGCAATAGTCGACGAGCAAGACGGCGTCGTCGACGGAGAGGCGACGGCTGACGAGGGGGGAGAGTTCGGCATCGACTCTGAGGGCACCGAAAGCCGTTTCTGCTAATCGGACGGAGGGAAGCGGGATGCGGAGGGATCTAGCAAGGCGTCCGTCCCCACCGCCCCCTTGGATTTTAGTGGCGTCGGGGATGGGGGGAGGAGGAGGATGAGAAGGAGGAGGAGGAGGAGGGTGGGCGCAGTGTAAACGTACAAGGAGCAGGGGAAGCGAGCTTTGTCGATTTCGTCTTTGGTCATGGTCGGGTCCCGGGGGGATGTGTCAGTTGGTAAGGCAAGGTAAAGCCTCCAGCAAGGTAGGTAAGGTATGTATGTATGCGTGCTTTGCGTGCGTGACTGGCTGAGAGGACGACGGTGGAAGTTGGAGGAATGCTGATGAGGTCAGGCTCTGTCTCTCTCTCTTTCTCTCTATCGCGGCGCTCTCCTTCTTCTTTTTTTAGAGTCCCTTGTTTTCTTTTGTTTCGCGCCGACGATCGGATAGGTTAGGGGATTGTTTGCTGGTCTTCTTATCCTGGTCTTGGTGTGTCTCGACCCAAGGCAAGCAGGCAGGCAAATGAATGGAAAGCAAAGAAAACTCTCTTCTTCGGGGAGCAACAGGAGTAGTGTGTTGTTTGTTATAGGGTAGGTGGGTGGGTAAGTAGACGTGCATGCGTGTGTGTGACAGCCTGTGTGACCGCCCCAAGGTACATGCCGTTGCCCCGGACAACAAGGGCCCTGGTGGGGGACCCACAACAGCTGACGTTTCTGTGCCAGACTTAGAGGAAGAATAACAGCAACAGCCTTACAAAAACACAGGGAACCGAAGCGCCGGTTTCTTTCACCTCCTCTTCCTGTCTCCTCCTCCCCCCCCCCCCTTTCCTTCACCCTCTTACACGGACATCTCCCCCCCCTCCCTCCCCGAATTCTTCTTCACAGAGTCGCTCGACTGGACAGCCAACAGAAGCAGCATCGCATCCTTTGTTGAATATTTTTCGGCCCGTTGTGTCTGTTGAATCTCTCTGTCCCTGCGAGTGAAGCGCGCGCGCGCAACACATTGTCGTCATCTCTGTTCACTCTCCCCACCTCTCCTCTCTATTTCTCTCGGCTGCTGCATAGCTCGGATCGCCTTTTCTTTTGCTTCTCTCCTCTCAAGGCGCGCGAGAGGGCGATAAACAAAAATAGCTGTTAGAAAGAGGGAGAGAGACGAGAAAAAAAAAAGGACGAGAGGAAAGAGGGAAAACATAGACAGAGAGAGCGTCATGGCTCCCTCTGGCCGGCACTCAATGGGCCAGGTCATCGAGTACATCCCAGGTGAGTGAAAAGGGTCTGCTGGAGAGAGAAAAAAACTTAGTTTGGTCGCTAACGTCGTCGCTTGAATCCCAGATCGACTCTACCTTGCATCTTACGTCCATCCGCCTACGCGCGATACGCCCTTCCCGGGAAGCGAACCTTTGTCGTCCAAGAAGAGAGGTGGTGGTGGACGGTCAGCTACGGCGACGGCGACAACGACGACGACGACGACGACGACGACGACGCCCTGCTATTTCACCGTCGACGACACGCTGCTGTACAACGCCTTTCATCATGACTTTGGCCCGCTTCATATCGGTCATCTGTACCGCTTTGCCATCCGGTTCCATGACCTTCTCGGCGCAAAGGAGAATAAAGATCGGCCTGTCGTCTTTTGGAGTGCGACGGACCCGCGCAGTGAGTTCGGTCCCTGAAACAACCCTCGATTTTTTTTGCTTCTTCTTCTTCTTCTTCTTCTTCTTCTTCTCCCCAAATTCTTGATAGACATTACTGAACACGGGCTTGTCCTTTATAGGCCGGGCCAACGCCGCATGTATGCTCGCTTGCTACATGGTCCTCATCCAGAGTTGGCCTCCTCACCTGGCCTTGGCGCCCATCGCTCAGGTCGACCCCCCCCTGATGCCCTTCCGCGACGCGGGCTACAGCCAGGCAGACTACGGCATCAGCGTCCAGGACGTCGTCTACGGCGTCTGGAGGGCCAAGGAGGAGCGCTGCTGCGACCTGGACAACTTTGATCTCGACACGTACGAGCGCTTCGAACGGGTCGAGCACGGCGATTTCAACTGGATCACGCCGCACTTTGTGGCCTTTGCCTCTCCCCAGCACGACGACGACGACGAAACGTCGAGCCTCCCGCAGCCGTTCCGCAACGTGCTCCAGCACTTTTCCGAGCGCGACGTCGGTCTCGTCGTCCGTCTCAACTCGCCCCTCTACTCGGCCCGTCACTTTGAGGCTCGCGGCATGCAACACCTAGACATGATCTTCGACGACGGCACCTGCCCTCCGATGACGACGGTCCGGCGCTTCATCCGACTCGCCCACGACACCATCGTCGGAAAGGGAAAGGCCATCGCCGTCCACTGCAAGGCCGGTCTCGGCCGTACGGGATGTCTGATCGGCGCATACCTCATCTACCGCCACGGCTTCACCGCCAACGAGGCCATTTCCTTTATGCGCTTCATGAGGCCCGGCATGGTGGTCGGGCCCCAGCAGCACTGGCTTCACCTTCACCAGGGCACCTTTCGCGAGTGGTGGGTGGAGGAGCGGGTCGAGCGTCGGCTGAGGCGCGAGCTCGCCGCCAACAACGGCAGCGGCAGCAACGCCATCGGCAACGGACTCCCCAGCACGCCCGTCCGGCCCCTGCTCCAGAAGCGGAACACGCCGGCCCGGACGCCGCTGAGCGAGGTCGACAGGGCCAACAACGTGCAGGACGACTGCCTCCCGGCCCCGACGCCGGGCCAGCCGCGCAAGGGCCCCGCCCGGTGCGTCTCCTCTTCCGAGGCGGTCGTCATCGTCGACGAGAGCGAATCCCGATCGGACGACGACAGGGACGAGCTTCATCACCTCCGCGCCGTACGGAACCACGTCCGGCGCGCGTCTCCCTCTTCCTCCTCCGCCGTCGTCGCCGCCGCCGCCGCCGCCGCCGGCGTCACATCTTCCTCCTCCTCTTCGTCGTCGACCTCGGCGGCGGCGGCAACGACGTCGCCTTCTCGTCGGGCTTCGGCCCAGGTGGTAGTGGTGGACAACGACGCCTCGCGCGACGTGGAGAACGTCGGTGCCGCGGCGTTACGAGCCGTCGTGGCGAAACATCATGGTTATGCTCATAACCATCATCATCATCATCATCATCATCATCATCACGATGCTTCTTCCGCCGCTGTCGTGGCCAAGGTCAGACGTCGTCCTGAGTCTCCTCTGAGGGGCGTGAGGAAGGTTAGTGGGAGGGTGGGATCCGTTCAGAGGAAGGTTTCGGGTTCTTAGGATTTTTGTTGTCCTTTTTTTTTTTCCGGATCCTTTCTCGAGGAATGTTTTTTTTTTCTTTCCCCCTTTTTGACGAAAAACTATTGATGATGGTGTTTTCTATCTTCATCATCCCCCTCCCCCCTTTTCTCCCCCATCCCTTTCTAACGATGATGATGGTTTTTTTTCCTCTCAACCTTTACATCTTTCCATGGCATGCGTTTTTTTTTTTGCACACATGAGGCGTTTTTCTTCTCTCTTCCCTTTTTTTTTTCACCGGTTCTTTTCTTTTTTTGCTTTATGACTCTGAATGCATGTATGTTTTTTTTACGGTGCGAGAAAGCGGGTTGGCGATAAGGGCGACGAGAAGAGAAGAGAAGAGGGTTTTTTTATAAGGCTTATGCGTTGTTTTTTTTTTCATGGTTGAGAGCGCGGGCGTATCGGGTTGGGGAATTGAGGCTGGGGATGGGGATGGGGATGGGCAAGTGGAAGTTGATGGATATGGCATGTCATGATGATGGTCTCTGTCTCTGTCTCTCTCTCTCTCTCTCCGTCTCTTCATAAATATATGCATGATTTTCAAGTAAAAGAAAAAGAAGACTAGGACGAAGCACAAGCTGTTGTTGTTGTTGAGTCTAAGCTTGGTTGCTGCAGTGACGGATGGGATGGGATGGTCTCATGGACGACGACGCTGTCAAGTAACAACCGTATCTACATACCTAGGTCACAATCGTAAAGGAATTGGCAAACTGCTTCTTTCTTCTTCTTCTTCTTCTTCTTCTTCAAGTCTGGCTCCCTCCGTCAAATCACGCACGTATCGACGCTCTCTTTCAAGACACGAACGAGCCCCCCCCGTCTCAACGCGCAACCGCACCCCTTTCTGTCAAGTCGCCGACCTACGTACAGCGTTTGCGAAACCTGGTATTCTCCGCCCCTTTTACTTCCTCCTCTCCTCATGCCATTCGAGACGTCTCCCTTCTTCTAGCACACACACACACACAGAGCGTGACACAGCACGCACACGCAAGCACACACAATCCCTCTCCCTCCCTCTCCCCCTTCCCCCCAACCCCCTCTCTCACATCACAACCCGGCGCCGCGTTTCGTGACGGACGTGTTCCCTAGAGACGCTTGTGATGCGAATTGAATTCGTCACCCGCGCTAATACACCTTCTTCTTCTCGTCGATGCTGAATTGGCCGGGCCCGCTGTTGACGAGAAGCAGGAGGCCGCCGACGATTGACAGGATCTGGAAGAAGTCGTACTTGGCAAAGTCCTTGTGGGGGTGGTGCTCGTGCAACTGGAGAGGAGGGAAGAGAGAAGAAAAGAAGTCAGTTCGTGTTGAGAGGAGAATAATAGAATGTTTGATTTCGCGCGCCAACTCACCGTCCAAAAGTTATTCACCAACAGGTTAAAGATGCTGAGAATGACGACGAGCAGGATGGCGCTAAACTTGGCCTTGAAGCCGACGACGACCATGATGCAGGCGCCGGCACCCATAAAGCAGACGAGAACCCTCCAGATGGACCACTGGCCGCTAAAGACGAAGCCGATGAAGAGAAAGATGAGCAGTACGCGGCCTGCCAGCTGAAAGTACATCTTGCGATCCTTTTCGTCAATCTGCGGCAAGCCGGCAAAGGCCTTTGACTTGCGAACCCACGAGTCGGACAGGACCATGAGGAGGCCGCCCATGACGGACAGGTTTCGTAGGAAGAAGTTGAGGTCGAAGATGAGGCCGTAACCGAGCGCCTGTGTGACGACGACGCCCATGAGGCCGGCGACGGCGTAGTCGGAGTATTTGCGAATGATGACGAGGCCAGAGCAAGAGATCATGGCAAGCACGTTGACGATGAGGAACATGTGTGTGATACCGCCGGGTACTTTTCAATTGTTTTATTCAATTTCGCCAAGTCAGTCAGGCAACACGGGGCGAAGGCTCTGGTGTTTTTTTTTGGTATATCGTCCTTACTATGTCGGTAATCGCGGAGGTAGATGAGCTGATCGCTCCATTGCGTCACGATGCGCAAGGCGTCTTCGAGGAAAGTGACGACGATGAGGAATCGACCGATGGCTGGCAGATAACTGCGACAGTTGTTTTTTAGACTCTGAGGAACTAAACGAGGAGGAGAAAACAGCAAAAGACTGACGGCTTGATAGGCTCGCTGAAATTGTCCATGATATCCTCGACCTTGCTCGTGTAGGGACGGATCTGGTCGAGGATGTTGCCGTTGCTATCGGTCGACGGGGAGGCGCCGTACGGTGCAGGGCCACCGACGCCGTAGCCCGAGGGACCGCGGTGGGACATGATGGTGGTGGGGAAGCTTGCAGCGATCGAGAAAGAGTATCGACGAAGGCCTTTTTTTTTTGTTCGTCTTCGGAGGTTGAGAGGATTCAGATGAGGCTGAAAAAGGTAGTAGATGTTGTTATTATTGCTCTCGGGGGGGATTTTTTGCTTTGTTGTTTATGTTTTTCTTTTGGAGGTTTCCCCTCTCTCCCTTGTTTTGTGTCGCGGCCGAGACGGAAACCTGCGTCTGAGGAAGAAGTAGAAGAGGTGGAGGTGGAGGAGGAGGAGGAGGAGGAGGAGGAGGGGGAGGGGGAGGAGGAGGAGAAGAAGGAGAAGCAGGCTCGGCAGGAGAGAGTGGGAGAGGGAGAGACGAAAAGGAGAAGAAGGAATTGGGCGTAGAGAGGTTGAAAGAGAGGGAGAGATAGAGAGAGAGAGAGAGAGAAGAGAGAGAGAGAAGAGAAGGCAGGCAGAAGGAAAAAAGAGGTGGAAAGAAAGCCGAGTTTGTCGTCATTCGATGACTTCAGTGTGTACCCTCTACACTAACCTACAACTGTGTCCTTTCGACACGTCCCCGTGATTCTGCATGCCGCCCACTTTTTCTCTCTTCCAACCACTAGCCTCCTCAGCCCTCTAGTATGTAGGTATGTATTCCCCTATTGGGGGTGGTGGGCTTTTGCCTTGGAGAATGAATACTCTTGGATATAGAGGTACTTTCTGAACCCGATTTTTTTTTTTTACTATTGATTTACCAAGGTATTTCTCATAATTGCCGACAGTGAACGCCTGAGCTCGTGGGCAGCCCCGTATGTGCGTTGCCCTACCTCAGCATGTGCGGCGGATACCTAGGCCCGAGGTAGCCCGTGGCCTGTGGCCTGCGGAGGCTGTACCTGACAGACGGACAGATAGACAGACAGGCTGGTCCGTCCTACCAACCCTAGCGAGACAAGGCGTGGCTGCGAAACTGCGCCACTCGCTCTCGAGGTGCCTCCCAGTTCCGTCCACCTCTCCTACGGATAGATTCTACGTCCGTACACACGAACGTATGAGTACACATGTAAGTGCCGGGCAGTATCTGCCACGAGGAATTGCTCATATCATACATACTACATATACATATATGTATCCGTACATACCACATGCTTCTCACCATCAGCCTTCCCATCATGCCCTTGACACTCCTTTTAGCCACTTCTCTGGCACTCGACAGTGATAGTTTCAACGTTCAGCACTCCTCACTTCCCCCCCGCCCTCTCGTGCCCCGTCACGGAATTCACGACCCTCTTACATACGGATACACGCCCCCTTTTTCTTTCTAATTGTCCGGTTTATGCTATGCACGTGTCTCTCTCTCTCTCTGTCTCTCTCTTTTACCCGCCTTATTGAGGACCATCTATCCGATTATCTACATAGTTTACGATCCATCTTAGACCTTTCCGTTGTCCGGTAATCTTTTTTCCCGTGATGCCATTACCGTTAGAGCTTACATACTTGTACATACATAGTAGGTAGAGGCACACACACACACACCTTCTGTGCGTCCAAGACTCTCCACCGTCTTGCCTCGGTCCCGAATCATTCCCCTGAATGGCCCGAGAGTCGTTAGGCTATCCTTTAGTCGAGTCTCGTCGCGCCTCAAGCCAGAGACATCCGTGTATTTTGTTTTTGTTTTTCTTTTTACTCTGCACAGATGCAGGTATCAGCCGCGTTCGAAGGGGGGCGGAGAACGCATGCTTCCCAAGTCACGATGCCCCAAGTCGCCATGCCCCAAGTCGCGATGCCTCCTCTCTCTCATACATATGCGTCTTCCTTGGATTCTTTCATGTATGTATGTCTGTGTGTATGTACACGTATTGACATCACATCACCCTCAGCCCTCCCGTCTCGTCATACTCTACCCTGCCCTCGTCCACGGCCCGCCGCATCTCCTCCCGAAGCACCCGCCGCTCGCCCGTCGCCGGGTCCCACTCCCATCCTTCGCGCATCCACATCCACCGCAGGTAAGCCCGCAGCTCCTTATCCGCCGGCATGACCCTCATCCACTCCGGCTGGAACTCGGCCTCCCGCCCTTTGCCGTTCCAGTCTTCGGCCCGCCCGAGGAGCACGTCGCGGCAAAATATGCGCCAGCTATCCAGCGCGTATCTGCCTTGAGTCATGTGACCAATCTCCCACGCCTCATCGTCTTCAGAGTCGGCATCGCACCTCTCCAGCGAGGGCGCCACGTCCCGCTTCTCGTAATTTCTGACTCGGAATCGACACTCCGGCCGCGGTGGCTGGTCCACAAAGGCTCTCGCGTACTTCTGTATCATGGCCACCCGCACCACCACCAGACCTAGATGACGAATCATGTCCGAAAGCTGTTCCGCGTTGGCCGCATCGCATAAATGTTGCGCCGTGGGGAACCGCTCCCTGACACCACGCAAGGCGGGAATGGCCAACCTTCCGCTGGTTTTGATTAGAAAAGTGACTGCGATGAGCAGCCAGAACGGATCGCCTGCCATTTCCTCCTGGACGATACCGAAGCGCGGACTCGACAGAGGCGGGAAGCGGACGCAAGACACTGTCCCTGGTGGAGGCCGCTTGCGTGGGCCTTTGTCTCCCTGGCTCGAGAAGTAAGGGGACGACGTCGAGCGATGAGGCCACGAGGCTGTTGACCAATCACTAGCATGGGCAAGGCGCTCATTGCTGGCGGGAGCAAGGCGCTCATTGCTGGCGAGACAGGCCGAGGTTACGCCATCTTGATATAACGGCCATTTCCATTCATCGGTTCGGGACTGACAAGAGTCTGAGACGTGGCACGTGTGCCTTGTCAAGATGTCGGCCGAAGCCGACGCATCGAGCCAGTAGTGGGAGGAAGCGGCACCGCCAGAACGCCATCTCTTCTTGGATTGACCTTCAAAAAGGTCATCCAAAGTATCGCCTGCGCAGAATAAAGAGGCGGCGTCCCGCTCCAGCTTCTTGCATAGGTCGATCAACCGATCCGTCTCCCCCCAAGCATCTCCCGTTGGCGACGCCACGCTGCCGCCCAGGCCAAACAGGGCGAGCCACACATAGCTGAGGTCGTCTTGACCCTCGAGTGCGAGCGCATCATACGGGCGCGACCGCCGAGCCGCTCTGGCGCATTCGATAAGGGCGTTCCAATCCTCAGCGCCGGCCAACAGACTCTGATGTTGGAGCCTCTCCGTCTCGTGTCGGGGGGTGGCGCGGGACTTGATGACGTCGTGCAAAAAGTCACGGGATTCTTCTTCTACGTCGAAGAAGAAGAGGACGTCCGAGCCCGCCATTGCTCGTGGTCAATCACCAACCGGATGGCTTGCGTTCAAGTGCCGTCGGCTCATGATGAACAGCTTGCTTGAGGGACGTCGGCGACTCCGTTTCACGGCCGTTGGTCCATTCACAACGTAAAGCTTCTTTTCTTTCATCACGCGAAAAGGGTTGCCGGTTGAAGTAAGAAAAAAAAAGGTGGCTCAGCACGGTGACGCTGATTACCTCATCCGGCTTTGCGCGCTGCGTTCCACACGGTTCGAGGTGTCACTGCCGTACTGTGACTTGACAGCACACGATGGGACATGGGCTAGGCCATATCGGAACCCGAGCGCTACGCTGTTTGCTCGTGCTGCGGCAATGATAGCATGGGAACCCAATAAAGAGACAGGCGACGTATGTACATACATTAACTTGACGCGAACTTCCCTCTTCTCTCTGGTTGTGTGTCGATGCAAAAGAGCCTTCCCAACAAGTTTGCGCTACCTTCCATGGGCTCCTAGCTGCCTTCTAGATCACGTGTATGCTTCAGTACCTACATTAGTAGTCGGTTGCCGATTGAACTCAGCCAAAAGGCCAGTCGCACACATCAGAAGAAACACTGTGTCCAGTCCCCATTCAGAGCGATCACGTGGCACGGACCCATTTCCCTCCCCCCTTCATCTGACGCTTTTCGCCCTCCCTCTCTCTCTCTCTTCCTCCTCCTCTGGCCTTCTGCAAATACATCAACCTCGACCCTCGCCCCGCATCCCATCCTTTCCCCTCTCTTCCTCCCTTCTCCCACCAGCCTCTCGCCTTACTTCGCCTCGCCTCGCCTCGCCTAGCATCGCTCCCGAATTTTTCGTTTTCGTCATCACTCAAGAGATGAGTGGTCGCGGCGGCAAACTCGCCCCCGAAGTCAACAGGTGAGTCATGGTACCGCGCAATATCGCGCCCCCCCCCCCCCCTCTCGACATAATCGCATCGAACTCGAACTGATGTCTCTCGACAGAGCTCTGTTCGTCAAGAACCTGAGGTAGCATCTCTTTCCCCGAGTCACTCCTTCTTTGCTCTAATGCTCGTCTGTAGCTACAACGTCACCCCCGAGGAACTCTTCGACCTCTTTGGAAAATTCGGCCCGATCCGGTAGGTTCCCTTCGCTGTTGTCGTTCCTCCATCTGCTGACGCGTGTTTGCAGCCAAGTTCGCCAGGGCATTTCCAACACGACCAAGGGAACTGCCTTTGTCGTCTACGAAGATGTAATGGATGCCAAGCAAGCCTGCGACAAGCTCAACGGCTTCAACTTTCAGAACCGCTACCTCGTTGGTGCGTCGTCTTCCCGGCCCACGATGCTCCTTCATCGCTGACTTGGTCGTAGTTCTATATCATCAACCAGAGAAGATGATCCGCTCCAAAGAGGATCTGGAGGCTCGCCGAGAGTCATTAGCGCAGCTCAAGAAGCAGCACGGCATCGATTGACAATCCGACCGGCCTGCGGACAGCCTGCCAACTTCCTCGTTTGCAGGCCGGTCTCCCAAGCCACGCAAGGCTTCTTCGCTGAATTGCAAGACGATTCTACGAAACGGCACGTCGGCGACCGACAACAAGGTCGCCAGCAAGCATGCTACGACGCGCACTGTTCGCTTCATTGACGATGTCCCTGCGGCTCTGTCCGTGTGCGCTTGACGACTTCTTTTTTTCTCATAATCCAAGAGTACTATTTCGTTCCTCTCACCTCCGGAAACTTGATGAAAGCGCACACTGTTGGTCACGACAAACCACCGAGGGTAGCATGATGGGTTGATGAGGTATTTTTTCAGGCCTCGCCAGCAAGTTCTGGCTTGGTGGAGGGATACTTGAGCTTCATTCCTTTTGGTTCTTCCTCCCTCTCACCTTTTTCCTTATTCGTCATGTAACGTTTTCCCTAAGTTATAGACTGGTCTCGCCTTGCGATCCGCTGGGGTTCGAGATGGTCGTCTCCTCAACAGAGACAGTCCTATTGACAATAACGACATGTTATTAGAACCTGTTCTTTCATTGTAGTCTCCGATCGCTGCCGTAAAGACCCGTGAAGTCAACTTGTGAGTCACTTGACGAGAGATGGACGCATGCACGACACAAGGATGCAACGCTCGCGGTTCGGCTATAGAGTGCCAAGACAAGCACAGGTCAGATGTATGTATGTATGTATGTAAGATGAGGGACGGGACGATGAAGTGGGTAAACAGGTAGGGTAGGTAATAAGGTATGTATGTGAACGTGCCGTCTGCTTACCCGTAAGGCAAAGCAGGGGGGGTGTGAGCTCCTCGGGCGTGTAGGGCTGAGGACGAAGCTTTGCCAACCACGATGGCCTCACGCTGGTCGACGAGGGGCCAAACCCCCTGTTTACCACCCCCCCTGTCCAAAGCGGATCCTTCACGCCTATTGTCAGACGGTGATACTCTGACTTGACGAGAGCAGTCTACGATACTGTCACTGTGAGAAACAGGCTACACCGTTAAGAAGTTGTCATTGTCGAGATTGGCTCGCTTCCTCCTATCCTTACCAGACATCTAGCCAGACAACTTCCATCTACCAGCTAAATCACCTCCGGGCCCTCTAAGCGCCAGCAAGCTTACCAAAACTGGCCGCCGTTGTTGATCCTCGAGCGCTGCCTGACAAAGGTAACGCCTTCGAGCAATGTCATGACTGCCTATTCCCCCCCCCCCCCCCCCCCCCCCCCCCCCCCCCCCCCCCCCC